>CM067374.1:66023185-66073911 GCA_034401795.1 Chaetoderma sp. LZ-2023a
AGAAATTAATTTGACTGGCGTTGTTGCTGGAACCGCATCCAGGCAAATTAGTTTCAGAATGTTTATTAAATGATAAAGATATACAATTCGTACAACGTGTTGGACTATTAAGCGTTAAAGACGGACTATATCGAGTCATTCATGATGTCAGGATTGTGACGTCATCCTACACGTCGTGTATTTGATTATCACGTCATATGACGTCATATGATAGATGGATAAACTTGGAACTGTCCATTACATCGAATAATAGCTCAAGAAGTGGCTTAAAGGCAGCATCCTCTCCTGTCTGAATGGGAACTAATCCGTAGTCAGCTGCTTTCCAAACCAGTGCCAGTGGACTTATATCTGTAGCCCCTTAAGTGACCTGAAGTTGGTGGTAAACACGAATGCTGTCGTACTTAGAAGGTGAAGTTGGTGCCACAGTTTGAGGCTGTGTACAAGTGGTAGTACTTGAACTCTACTTTATGGTGGAAGCGCTGTAGTCGCAGATATGCTATTGATTCACCTGCTCTACCTGTGTACATGCATACCATAGGAGATTCGCCTACAGCTAGTATCGTTTTATTGTCAGCATCCTCATTAAGATACCTTAGCTTGGGTTCAAAAGGGCTATTAGAGCGAACAAGCTTTAGAGCCACACTTTTACCTATAGTAAATACCTGTAAATTCATGTTAGCGTTTGAAACCCCTTATTAGCATATGAGAATATTACGTACTTGTGATTATATGACCAAATAACAGTATTTTGGCGGCCATTTTGAATATATGCAAATATGCATATATCCCCTACCTAAATCTTTCTAGACTTTTAATATATTAATCTAGGGGCCTTCCTGAAATGCATAGTGAATACAAAAAAAAATAAATTGTAATGTGTGTGGGTTAATCAGTATATTGACTCTACAATTCAGACAAGTAGTCTTTTATGGGTGGAAAGTATCATCTCCGGCACATTGGAATCATAAAGAACCTAAACAACAAGGGGAAGCTGTTGTTGGTCATCGAAAAGAAATGTATCGCGTTCACATTCCAGATTTACGTCAGAGCAACTACATCGAATGAGGTAATTCCCAGATTTGTAATTGCCTAATCTGGCGGAGGTAACGAACTATCGCGAAAGTTGTATAGATTCCCATATAGCTGTGTCCATGCATCCCGTCATACGCCACGCTGTTCAAGACGCAATGCGTCGCTATGAAATACCAACTGATTGGCATCGCGTAGGCAATTTATAAAGCGCATTAAGGAATAAATTATACCCACAAGCCTTTTACCACGAGACGTAGCGGATATGAAACGGAAATTACATGTCGTTTTCATCATGGATGTGACTTTTTGCTGGAATGTCTCGTAAACTGGGTAGCCAGTAAAGTTAGGCACACATGTACGTGAACCTCGATGCATTGAGGGATTTAATGACACTAATCAGTAGTTTCTGGCTACCAGTTGTCTCATCACGACTCCTCGCGCAATACATGTCATAATATAAAACTGTAGAAGTAAATGAATTAGATTTCTCCTGATGAGATTGCTTCATTTGAGTCGAAAATACGAACAAACCGGGACATGGCCAGTCTCTAGACAACATATACATATAACCTTTTAACCCTTTAATGGTTAAATTTGTTCAGGAAAATCAAATATGTGAATAAAGAATATCCATTCGTATGCCAAGAGAAGTTCTTTTTAACTTACTAATAAATGCGTGGCTCGGTTAAGGAGCCAGTAATAGTTGTGGTAAATTTTCAAAAAGGTCTTCACTTGGCTTGCAAATAGGCAATTCTCAAGGCCACCGCAGAGGCTGGTTATCACCACCTTTGCTATGGAATGGTTAACCACCACAGACCACAAACGATAAATGTGTTCTTCTGCAAGGAATACTATGTTGAATATTTTAACAATAATTTGACTGTGATCTGTTTCTGCACATTGGTAGCAACAAGTTGCATGTGATGCCAACTTGCCAACCTATGTTTCCATTCACCATGCGCTCTATATACCGTACGTCCCATATACACCATATTTAGGGACACGCATGCCATGTGCATGTAGTTTCTGCTAGCGACTGCCGTGCCAAGTATCTTTAGGCACAGGTTGTTTAGGTTCTCATTCAAATGGAAACACCATTTACTTGCCTGGTTCCTATAAGATCTGTAACCAGCCGTAAGCTATCTGCGGCAGACGATCCACGACACGTGACCAATTTTATGTTCGCATAAAATCTGGAGCATTTTCTAATAAAAAATTCAACCATGTTTAACAGTCACTCAATCTGCAACAATCTGGAAATTCTATTCTCATATAATCTGTAACCTGTCATAAGCGACATGTGGTTACAGCTTTTATGGGAACCAGGATTTAGTAGAAATCAATGACTCTTCAACAGACCGGTTTTATTTCTTTTATCTCACCTGCCCCCCTATTGATCTTTCAGCAATGCCTAAATGACAGCTGGCATTCCCATTGTGGCAAATAAACTTTATGAAATAACACGTTGGTGGCCTTGAAGCATATTCATCTGGATTAGTTTGCTCTAGATCAAATAGCAAGCCCAGATTATGGGCGTGACCAAGCTCTATGTTACAACATTAGTCTCTTATGATTTGCAAGGAGTATTGTCCTTGACACTTGACATTTATTTGTTACTGTTGACCATCTTGGTCCCTAATGTATACTATTAGATGGCTTTATAGAACGTGCACTACATCTGCTTGAGAAATTCCGAGCACTGGATCCACTTACGGGGGTTGATGGGGCGGGTTGCTTGTGGCATTAAGTGGGAATGCAGCAACGGAATATACGCTTCATAAGTCATATATATATATATATATATATATATATATATATATATATATATATATATATATATATATATATATATATATATATATATATATATATATATATATATATATATATTTATGTATATATATACCTGCTCATAATGCAGTATTCCATGTTTAATCCATCGAGAAGGAAACCAGCTTAACCGTATCTAGTGTTAATTTGCTTCATTTCTTTTCCATTGAGATTGGCGGGATTTTAAGTAAATGTCAAACGGCTACATCTGAACTCATGTCTATCAGAACTGGACAGTCTTGTGTCTGGATTAGTCAACCGTTTTGATGCCACTATTCTATGCGATTAAGGTTTACAAGCGAATCAACTTCATAGTGAACGAATGCCATTCTCCCATTCAAGTACAATCAGTAGCATCGCGGTAACTGGTACATAATGTATTGAGCATTCCAAGAAATGGCAGCATTCTGCAACTATGACTTTTTATATAATTCACTAAAGAAATATTTCTGCAGTATCCTTATTTGAGCGCGAGGTGCTCTCTAATCTCTGATAATATAGCAAACCTATCAAGAATGGACAATGTATTGACAATATTTAAATGTTGCTACCCAAAACGATGATCAATCATTATATGTCGGTTATCATGTTAAATTTCTCATAGAAGCACGGGTCTTAAAAACCACTGTTATTGAGATTATGTTATTTACATATTTGTTTTAGATTACCATATTCTCCTGGTTTCTTTCCACGAGGTGCTGCACGAGTGACTGACGAATACTGGTTCCAGAAACTAATGTCTATTTATGTCTAGTTATTTCTAGTGAAAGCTCAGAGAAAAAGTGAAAAAAATCCGAGTAAATCCTATATAATCAGGCGAGGGCGCGAATTGACCACTAATTATTACTATTTACTACGCCAATGTCAGCAGGTAAGCTGCGTGATTAATTAAGTGTACCAAGCGGGCTACGCCGGACTATTGTTATTTAGCAGCGTATTTTGCTCAAAGTAAGGTAAGGCAGGGACATCTTTCCCTTATTAACGCTTATAACTCTGATGTCAAATTTTTATATTTTACTGTCTCAAAAGCAAAGAAACTGATGTAGATTTTTCAATAATTTTCGTGGACGATGTTGCTCTCTACGATCAAATTTGTTGAAAAATGAACACCAGTTAATCTTTTAATGTAATTTGAAAATGTCAAATGTTGGCATTAGAGTGGTAAGGGTTAAGGAGATGGCAAGCAGCACGCCATAGTTGCTGGAATTATTCTGTCACGTGAGCTGGGCTTATGGCGCCATACACGGCAATGATTGCAATGTATTTAGTCAGAAATTAATAGTCCATGCTTGCCACAACTCATAGATCCGACAATACTAGTTAATCTAATTATTACGGGAATCATAACAGACTACAAGTGGATACCACACAGAGGACCCAACGAACGTCATCGATATGCATTATCAAAAAAAGAAGTTATAATAGTGGAATAATGGAAATCATTGTCAGTGAAA
This sequence comes from Chaetoderma sp. LZ-2023a, assembly GCA_034401795.1. NCBI lineage: Eukaryota > Metazoa > Mollusca > Caudofoveata > Chaetodermatida > Chaetodermatidae > Chaetoderma > Chaetoderma sp. LZ-2023a. Next base: position 66,027,502 of record CM067374.1, read on the forward strand.
GCGCAATGTTTATAAAGGTTCCGCCTAAAATGCCTGCTTTTATAAAATAATGAACATTCTAGCATTGTGTAATCTTAATAAGAATAGAATGTTGAGTCAGGTAAATAGTTTAGAAAAAATAGTAAAACAGTTTAGTTTCTCTGTCACCATGACCCGTTTGGTAATACTTACTCTATTGTTTATAGGTCTTTGTAGTATTGAATCTAGGTCATTATAGGGTGCTTAGTCCAACATACTATGCTATCTTATAGGTGAATGTAGGCTGGTTATTGCAATACACGTAATTATCCCATGTCGCTACATAGTCTGTCGATGCCAAATACTTCCGTATAGACTGGGTTATCCACATTTGTAGGTTGCTGGGCAAGATTATAATTATAAGTTATATTAATTCTTTTATGCTAACATCAACATGGGGTCTGGTAGGCACGCTGTTGCCAGTATCAAAGTGTTAGCGACAATGCGTTGGTTGACGATAATTAAAGCGCTTGTCTCAGTGTCTTACATTTTACAGAAATGCAGACATTATAACAAGATTACAAAGCTGGCTGTGTATTAACAACTTTGTCCGACTTTCTGATTCTCTTTCAACACATGGCACCAATATAAATATGTTAAGCATTCACCAACCATTAAGAGCTCCTATGGGATTTATAGTTGACTGGACTCGATAATGGCAGAAACGCCTAGTTTTAGTGGCCGTTTTCGAGATTCCTGTAGTACGTTATATCGTCAAAAAGAAAAGGTCAGCAGGGTATGCGTTACATATTACCCACAATTATTCGAACGTGCCTGTAATATCTTTACCGTGGACAATTGATGTATTACTTACATACCATTGGCATAATGAATGTGTTTCTTGCTTGCAAAATATACTGCTGTTACCGCCGTGCACGTTCTCTGGTGTTGTAAATACGTTCTCATGTTGATTACATCATAGTTGTTCAATGAGGCCTAAGCATCTAACCGTTGCTTTAACTGTGTGTGCATGAAGGAGTTATTACACTTATTTTGGATGCGTTCTTCGTCAAGTCCTAGAGTACCCATCGTCATAGGGGAATCGGTATTTCACCAGTCCGGCTCAATAAAATAGGTGTGCTGCCTAAGTTAACTGGTTCACCAGGGCCTTGACATCAGGCATACGCCGGTACAGAACAGCGGTCGAAATAGTTTTGTGCTCAAAGTGCTGGCGACAGTGAAAGTGACATGAGAGATAGCTTGAACGTCTCGTTGTATCATTCAATGAGAAGACACATAAGTTATTGAAAGATTAACGAACCAGTAAATAAATGTGGTGGCCTAGAAAAAACGGTCCAAAACCGAGTTTGATATGTGTATTCGAATTCTATTACAGTACGCCAAGTTGAATAGCCATAGTTAATGGTTATTATACACATGTATAATGTGCATGACATAATATTCTGGATAATGTAGGCTGGTTAGTTTTTTTATGCATTGTAAGCTGGCTGATCATATTTACAATTAATCATAATCTCGAGAACCATCTTACGCACTTTGACAGTTTCGGATGAGTTTTCTTCATTCTGCATAACATATAATCGCGATCTTGGCCAGCAGAGATATCTCTTGACATTTAATTAACTTAAGTATAGGTATTGTGCATAGTTTAAAAGAATCACGAGATAGATGTATTAACTTATACCCGCTTTTGAATAGTCAACTCATGTTAATCAATCTTACAGTTATAGACTATATAGTATTCTCGCTTAATGACCAAATTGTGATAGTCTCCATGTTCTGTTCTACGCTGATTCAGAGGGTACACCCATATCCTCTTCCTTCACAGTCTGCGACGTAAGAGTCTTAACAATTGCGTTGTGCATTTTCTAAGACATGTCTATGCTAGTGACGCTTAAAAACATTGCAGTATGTAAGAGCGATATATAACACCTGTATTATTTTCAAAATCAACACTATACAGATATAAAGAAACTTTCATGTCTTAAGATATGTTTGTAAATCGTCCATTCTTTGTGAGTATTTAGTAACTTTATGATGGTTTTTCAATTGTTCCAATTAGAAAGGGAAAATTAAAGCAAAGATTATCTGCAGAAATTGTATATGAAGAAATGACTTGCAACCTAAACCAATGCCAGGTGTGTAATTATATAAGATTACTCTAGTCATTACGCTTATTGACACCGTAACTTATGAAATATATCATGATTATAATGTAACATATTTACCCATAAGGAACAGAAACAGCACTTAGATATATTTAAGAACATTCGCCATTTATTAACAGACGTGGTCAGAAGATTTGTTAATTAATAAGAAAAGGTCCTCCCACAATTGAATGCAGTCCATGCGTAAAAATACATGTCTGATGTGGCCATATACGTGCGCATGACGGACGTAATAGCGCGCTCGCGTGACGCGCACATCCCGTTTTGGAGGAGGTGTGAGGCTCAGTTTACGCTAGAGGCGATTTTAATAGCCATTGCGTCAGCGTCTTTAATAGCTGTCGCGTTGAGCGAACCAACTTGTCACGGAATCGCCGCGTAAAAGCGTAGCGATATTATATGTATGAGAGGTCACAGGTCAAAAGGTGAATTTCCTGCTAAAAGCCCTTCCGGTTTTAGGCCAGGTTACGTTTCCTGCAAGATGTTGTGAGTTTTGGAACATTATCGCGTGGCGTTTTAGATCGTGCACGGAAAAAAGCACCATATGGGGGCTTTTAATCGCCGTGACATGTTTGTTCAAAAAACGCTACGCGAAAATGCCTGCTAGTGGAAATTAACCCATTGAAAACCATATATACCTTTTGCAACCGACTCTCCTGTCTCGTATTCGCGACGGTCTCACGTTCTAGTGGAAATTGAGCCTGGTGAATCAATATTCCTAACACTACACATGGACATATTTGTATTTATTTATCTATCTATATGCTTTTTCTTTCTTTCAGTTCTGCCACTGACACGTTCAAGGTAGGTCACAAAAGATTGCATTGTAATGTACTGCTGTATGTAGCAGGTGGATATACAGAATGGATTCTTGAACGTCATAATCAGGGTTTTTTGGGCATCGAATTGCCAGACCACATGTATCCTGTTTCTGACTCGTATTTATGCGGGTTATTTTATATTATATTGATATATAAAAATAGCTACGATTAGAATGGCCATGATCTCTTTTTCATAAGAGATGTCACGAAGAAATTGTGGAGACTCCAACTATCGACCCATTCTTGCCTCCTTATTCCTATAATACTTTTTCCACAGGTTAATTGAATGTAGCAGAACAATGGAAATCGCAAGAATTACATGAAATACCCTATCAGCAAAGAGTGCCAATGGAAGGGAGCCAAGAATTCCGAGAGACCGCGCATTTTCTCGGGAGGAATCGATTCTTGATAGAGTTATCTCCATACATGTCTTCGAGTATCAATTCTGTATAGGAAATATTACAGGTTATTGAATAGGGGACAATAGTGAAGCCTCGTGTTAAAAGCAGAAGAATACCAGCGCATATGCTCCTCCCGCGTGCATGGTAACACATTGATGACTAAATCTGGTCAAGAAAATCTAAATATTTCCTTATTAAATGTTCATTTGCCGGCAGAGAGAAGAGCAATTTTGAAAACTTTGCACTGGAATTGCCTGTCATGCCGGTGGTCAATTTTCAAAGGCAGTATTATCCTGGTCTGCAAATGGATATTCTTCAAGACCAATGTGGGTTCGTTTTGGCAGGCTTCGTCAGGAAAGAGTTAATAGCTAGGAGAGCCATCTGCACAAGTTCACATACCCTAATAAAGTAAAGTTTTGCTTTCACAACTACACCAACACGATCATCATTTTCTAATAAATATTGATATTCAGTATTTCTCCTGAGAAAGGCTTATCAGCTCATCTTGTTGATAATTTACACGCCCCGTGGGCCATAATTAAAACCGGGTGTATCGGGAAAGAATAATAAGATTAACAGTTATGTCACTCAATTATCGGACGTCATATTACAAATATGTCGCTTGTTAGTTGACGTCATGAATGTAGAAAATGTCCGGCAGGAATCGTTGAAAGTGTAAGTCTTTGGTGAACTTACAATCCAATACACATTCTATTGAATTTTCTGGAATAATTTAACAGGAAGGTGCGTTGCCATAAAGAGCAACAGCTCCTCGCCACATAAGTTTCAAAATATCTTACCTGTATAATAACGTAGAGTATGGTTATAGATTCTGGATATTCGCTGTTCAGAATCTCACAATTTACTTAACCGTGAGTACAAAATTGACGGAACTTCGCTAGAATGGGCCAGCATAACTGGAAATGGATACTCTATTGCTTTGTAGAAATCTGAAATCTCGCCGGCATAGATATGTGCGTGTAATCTGAACTTAGGGCCCGCACAATCTCCTTCTTTAGTGATCAAATATGCCTTTTTTACCTCACAACACTCTCTGCTCATCAAAGACTTTTGCCCATTTGATTATTTCTGTAATTTATGGCATCTTAGTACGACAAATTCACAGCAATTACTACATCATGCTGCGATAATGGTTTGTTATGATCCTACACGGAATGAATGCTATGCTTTTGATGAATTATATTGAGCAGCTTTTAATGAATTATATTGATTACGTTAAATACTGGTACACATCTCTAGTTCGGTTCAAAGAACTAGTAATATGTAATGTCTATACTTAATAGGCTTAACTTAATTAATGGCATACTGAGTCAAATTTGACAACGTACACATAACCGTTTAACATCGTTGAACAAGATCATCATTATTTCCAATTCTGCACTAGCTACATATCAATTTCATTAAAAGGAGAGGTTTAATATAGGCATAAAGTACATTAACCATTATATCACTGATGGCACCTGTGTTCCAGTGCCAGTAGAAGAGAAACTGATGTACATATTTCCAATGATGCTGCTGAAATATGTTGCTGGCCCCGAGAACAACAGTTTACAGCAACATTGTTTCAAACTCAGTTGCAATATAAATGTGAATGGAATTTAGGTGTCTAATATCTCAGAAGTGCGGGAATTGAGACGGTTCTTCGACTGGAGTTATACCTCTTGGGAGACAGACAACCTGTCTCAATGCTTCCACCACTCGCATACTGGTATACTGACCAACTTTCCGAAAATGAGATAATGCGTACAGATAGATTTTCTATGGCTGTCAATAAATAGATTTTAGCCTGGCGTACCATATTTGAGGTAAATTCAAAGCATTACACAATAACCCGAGCTAACGGTTGACCTGTACAAAGAGAAATTTGACTATATAATATAATTCGCTCATTACACTTCCCGTGCAACAATCAGTTAATTCTTTTTACCACTGGATTGGTGGAGGTGTGGACAGTCTGTAGTTACACTATGTGTAGTCTAGTGAAGGCTTCCAAGTCGTAAGAAAATACGGAAATATACGCTCCCTTAAGAACATGTATTGACTATAAGGAAATACATCTGGCATTCCATCTGTTCTCCATTAAGAATCTTGATAATAATTGATTTCATGTTTTAGCGACACTTATTGTACATGTTCAAGCGTTGTATGGACAAGATTACCTCACATGTACAGTCAAACCGGTCAAGGGCCTACAACACATGGGCCATCAGAGTGTCTTATTCTTTCTTCTTTTCGTTCGCTGATCATACCGCCAGTCCTGTAAGTGACTATCGACATGATCATAAGCGTTAAGTGCGTGGATCCATGGTTTATTAGAGTGCGCCGTGCGGCCTGGAACCTCCGTCCTCAGCACTCGAGGTTTCTGTCAGGGTTACCTCACCCTTACCTCCTTTAGTCGCCTCTTACGACTCGCAGAGGATACGGAAGGTGTATTCTAAGCCCCACCTACAGGGCAAGTCAGAGTGTCACATGTGGTTGTTTAATACAACTAATCTGCTGCAAGAAATAGCATTTTGGACCAGATAATGCTGGTTCCGTAGCAAACGTCATATTTAACCACCACCAGCGTGTATTAATTCTAGACAGATTTAATTTATTCATCATTGTTCTCTATCCTGAAGATGTTGTCCACCGCGTATTTGTCATGTCGTGCATTATGCAATATAGGCCATGTACATATTTCATCAACTTAATGCGGATATCATATTTGTTGTTGTGGTAAGAGGACGTGGTAATTGTAAACAACTTGTTACCTAACTGGCTACCTAAATGAAAGCAAGAAACTCCGCTAGCTATTATTTGTTTCCACCTGGTCAATAAATACGTTCCATACTACCTATTATTTAAATTCATGTGTGGAATGCCATAAGATATATTTAAGCAATGGAGTTCTGTTTCCATCTATGAGCAGAGGAAGTCATATGGGGCGAATGACGTCCTTCTCTTGATTCTAACAAATATGCTGCTTAGAAAGTCCTTTACTGTACAGGGCGAGACATATTAATGTATCAAAATAGACTATAATTAGTAGTATTTAAAATAATAGTATTTATCGTACATTCAGCTGGTGCAGATTTTTCCACATTCAAGAAGTAAGGTGATGCAAAAGTGTAATGAAGACATGAACAACACATTTCTTTAACTGATATTTTCATCCAAATTGATATCCTTATTGTTGCTAAATCCTGCAAGTGAATCCGGTTAAACATAGCCTAAGTAATGCAATCAGCTAGCTTTGTTACACGTCAACTCAATAAGCCATCTTTCTCAAGCCATTATTATATCAACATTTCTCCACCTCACTAATAGTTAATTCGGTTGATAATTCTACTTTCATCTATAAGCATATGGTGGACATCAGAGAGGTTCGTTCACCCCTTTCAATCAATGAAACAAGATACGTTCAAACAGACACTTCCAGGTCATCCTGTTTACTAAACCATTGGATCTTGATATATCAATGCCTCAATTTCAAGACACATATGGAGGTAAAACACGGTAATATTTCTGAAATAATTTTAAAAAGTACCCGTTGCAGCCCCATTTAACTCAATTTAACATTGATAATTGATTATATCCCATGACGTGTATATTTAACTGCAAGGTGTGCAGCTGCACTCAGTCATTCATCTTCGTTGGCTACTGTTCCTTGTCTTTAGTCCGAATCCTTAGCTTCATGATGCATTTCTTGGCCTTAATTGCTTATCAATGCACCCAAACCTGCTTCTATTAGGTCTCTGCATAACAGATGTAATACGTTTTTGTAATAGCGTTTTGGGCCTCTGGTCCGAGTACAGCGACTTCGAACGCTACCTGCGGTGTATTGGTTTGTGGTGGTTGTCGCAAAACATGGTCAAACATAGACTATATTTATTTCGCAACTTTCACTGAAAATGGGACTGCTTATTGCACACAATGTTTCGAGCGTCAGGAGATTTTACTCTTTGGCTATCCATGTCGGATGATAGTACGAAGGTGTTCCCGGTAGCAGACCTCGAACTTATATGGATCTACAATCAGAGCTGCCCAGTGTTTACAGTTGTACAGCATCAATGAATCACGGGTTGTGTCATACAAGCATAGTTTCGTGGCGAGAGTGAACTTGATCTGCATTTACAAAAGGACGGGAAGGCCCTGTTTCCAGGGAGGACCACAGTGTCGGACATCAATGTATTTTAATCTTACTCTATCCTTACTTGCCATGCAACGAGACACTTTTGTCACTAAATAAGAGACTATCATTAGTGTGCAGTTCTGCAGCTATCGGGAGAAAGTCGGCGAGATGCTTCTTTTCTTCTTCTGCGAATTATACCATCTGCCTACTCATATCTAGAGGGATGCCCAGTGTAGGCACTGGCAATATAGCTAGAGCACAGTAGTGTGTAAAGAGAACCAGAGAGAGAGAGAGAGAGAGAGAGAGAGAGAGAGAGAGAGAGAGAGAGAGAGAGAGAGAGAGAGAGGAGGGAGGGAGGGAGGGATGGAGGGAGGGAGAGAGAGGGGAGAGAGAGAGGAGGGAGGGAGGGAGGGAGAGAGAGAGAGAGAGAGAGAGAGAGAGAAAGAGAGAAAGAGAGAGAGAGCGAGCGAGCGAGAGAGAGAGAGAGTGCGAGCGAGCGAGAGAGAGAGAGAGACTAGCTGGCAGTAAAATACAAACTTTTCTTATGCATATTTTTCTTTGTAAAGATGAGTATGGTTATTGCCAAAGAGTTCCTTAGATTGCACCAAATGATCTATTAGTTTCAGAAATCTTTAAGAGAAAGATCTCCGTGTCCCTGCTCGGCGTGCCGCTATTTAGTGCTTATTTCTGTGAGTCTCAGACTCCGAAAATAAATGGATCGCCCATGTGTATAAGTATTGCCACTGGCACTAAAAGGATGAGATTAAAATTAATATGTTTTATATATATTTATTGTCCGAGACAAGTTCAATTGTAGCGTCGAAGGAAAATAGGCTTGAAACCAGGAAAACATCTGAACAGTAAAACATCACTGTATGACATTGGTCGCCATTAGTGGATGACATATATCATGAAACGATATGCTAATTCCTACCTAGATTTATGCCGCTTTAGTACATGTCCTAACTCTGTGATCTCTGCCTTGTGCCTTGCTCCTTTTATCGAATAAACTAATAGATATTGCCAATTACTGGCTCTGTAAGAATCATTTCAAGAGACGTATCCTCCTGGCAAGTTGCACGTATCAGAGCCCTTTGATAGGCAATTTAGTGGTTGAAGCTCTATGCCATAGGTGTATGCTGTAAATTTATATTTTCATCATATTACTGAAGGTTAGGGTGCCTGATATGGCATTGTCTTATAAAACATCCGGATTGACGTGTGACCGAAAAATATATTCCATTTTTATATGGTCAGCTGATAATAATTTTTGGAACTCTTGTTTTAATATTCTTTATATTATATAGAAAACGCTGTATGTATATGGCCATTGTCTTTAGACGCATGTAAGCTGAAGGCGTTAAGCGTGTTGTTTTCAATCTGACTAACGGCCACTGTGACATGTTTCTTAGGCAAGTTCTGCATTGGCTGAGGCATTTTGTCATGAGCCTATTAAATGTTGTCATATAGCTCTCTCCTTCTCATTATTGTAGCAGAGTACGCTTATGCTGACTAACCTTCTAACATGTCGTACTTCATCACACCGACTCGCAATTAAATCGGATTCATCTCTAGTGGTCTGATAATGAAAGGCATTACAAATTACGAACTAAGGAAACAATTAAAATGACGATAGTGCTGGTAATGATGGCCTGTAGACATGTGTGTTGCACATATAAGAGATGGAGTCATCTGTTATCCGTTAGCTGAGACATGTGGTCATTATTATTCTATAAAGATCCCATACTTAGGATAAGTAAGGCACTTCCAAATAGCGTCTTGACCAGCATAGGTATATGCACACGTACATAAATCTGTATGGGTGGTTGCTTCGACAATACTTATGTATTTCAAGCAATTACAGGACAGTGTGGCACTTGCTCGACATCATGGTAGTATAATCTACATATAGGTATATGACTTATTGAATCGTTTTAAATGAAGCAATGACACATAATATTATGTTGACATTTTCTTCATACACATTTCACGTTAATAAAATTGCATGACACCAGAAGATTAGGACTAACGTACACTAGAGAAAACATGGTAAAGGATCTGCATAGTATTAAGTTTTATATGTGTACAAATATGTAGAGTCAGGTCATACAAGAAAAGTATTATGTTGACATTTTCTTCATACACATTTCATGTTAATAAAATCGCATGGCACCAGAGGATTAGGACAAACGTACACTAGAGAAAACATGGTAAATGATCTACATAGTATTAAGTATTATACGTGTACAAATATGTACAATCCCGTCATGCAAGTAATTCCAAAGCAATTGGATCAATTACTTCTCTCTCTCTCTCTCTCTCTCTTCTCTCTCTCTCTCTCTCTCTCTCTCGCTCTCTCTCTCTCTCTCTCTCTCTCGCTCTTCCCACCCTCTCGCTCGCTCTATCATGGGCATCACCAAAATTAATTAACTAGCACAATCACATCACCTGCTGTGAGTATTGCTAATCCAAACTTTGAAGCACTATCAATCGATGCATAGCAATTGCAACATCCGCAGTTAAGATCTGTGATCTATTATTGGCAAATCTAGGGCTTCTCCAAATATACACCGCTATGCACATATACGGTTGGCTATTATGTTGGATATTATGAAACGTAATTATCAGCTGAACCATGCCTCGGTAAAGGTATGCCAATAGAGAGACCACATGTCACTCAAGTAGTTGATGTCATAATCAAATATGCCAAATGTTAGCTGAGGTCACAATCATAATTATGTCACTAAAATCGAAATACCAATCACGAAATTGCACGAACTGTATATCTTTGATGAATTTACAATTTAATAAAGATGTTGTTGAAAGTTTTGAAACTAATTTAACTGTTGGTTGCACAATTATCACAATTTATATTCTGGGGAATTCAGGTTTCAATGTTTCAAATCGATTCCAACATGCATGTAAAGTGGACCGATCGTAGCTAGGAATGCGTGGGGCATAGCTATAGCTAGAAATGGGTGTGGCATAGCTAGAAAGTAGAAATGTCGCCCTCTATTCCAGAATTAGTCCATTTTACGTGCTAGCCAGGTACGTCAGCAGAGTTACTCATCAATCTAATTAGTATAGATTTTAAAGAGAGATACCACGTTTCTATATGACACACTAATACTCACCTTACTATCTCTATGTCCCTGATCGTCATTATCAGCCGTATAAGTGCTAGTACATGCAGGTAATACTGACCGGTTCCATATATTACTTTATGTATAAATGAGTGTGAGATAGATAGACATTGGCATTTTGCATTGCATCTGTGGTACACCCTACCATTTTGCGGAAAATGCAAAACCAATATGTGGGATATATCTTCTTAATTCTGTGATGGGAATGAACATTCCAACTTTCAGTTTACGTTAAAATCTGAGGTCCCAAATAGCATCGTGCGGAAAAGATTAGTGGAATATGAAACAGACCGGTTGTGACAAACCATGGACGTCAGTGCTGACCTGGAACGTCTACCTTGTAATTTATCAGGTACATAGTGTAGATATGGGATTGTCTTGTGGGAAGTCATGACCCCGCTGGATATCTTATATTTACGAGTAAGTCCTAAGTGAAATTTATATTTGATAATACCAGGTGAGGTAATGGACCGATTGACTGCATGTCTTTATATTTAGTTTATTATTATTATACAGTAACAAGTTGACGTCAGCCAGTGCTGATGAGGTACAGTTTCGACGAAACCTGATCGAGTGTTGGATAAAGTTTTTTCCCTAAAAGTGCAACGGTCGAATTGATTAGGATACGGTCTACGGTTCTGAGTTGATGGATATCTGGAAATAGTTGAGATGAAATTTGTTGCTGTTCAGTCGGCACACATTTTTATAATATTCAGCAGTTGTTTTGAGTACTAGTTTAGAAAATAATCAATGCAGAAGAATCGATGGAATCGTACGTGACAAACGGACTTTAGTTGATGACGATAGGCATTCTGGTTCTCATACGAGAATAGAACAACACCAGCTGGCAATGAGATCATACAGCTCATGTGCCTATTACCTCTAGTATCCTACAGGCTTATTCACGATAGGCAATGGACAGGACATAGACATTGTAGCGTCATGTAGGAATGAATAACATAATCGAAATTTGTATATCAACTATATGTCACTCATACAATGGCATGCAACAACAACACATTCCATAATGTTGTTAGTTAGCTGACAGATCGCATCAAATCAGAACCAGCCAACACCGCTTTGTCTATGTGAGGCAGCAGCTCTATAAAAGAATAGCACAGAGTTTGATTGGTCAGAATGACGTCACGATCAATGAGCGTCGATCAAACTCTGTGGCAGAGAATTAAATAGAATAGGTTTCAAAGTGAAAGTCGAAATGAAGTGATCATTGATTGGTCAGGACGACCAACATTTACTAGGTAGAAGCTTCTAGGAGGGAATAAGCAGAAGTTGATTGGCGGACGGATTATCTGGACCAATCAAGCTGTGCTTATAACCTACCTAGAAGAATCATCAGAACAAGATATAAATATCGCAATATGTATATATCTATATATCTTAATATGTATAGATCCTCCAGGATTCTGAAGACTATAAATGAAGCACTTTGCAGTTAGTAAAGTAATCAATCCAACACCAGGGTTCCGTAGCACATCGCTGGTGCTACGTTAGTTGCTATTAGAAATAGCCACTTGATTAAGTACCAGGCAGGTACTGATAATAGATGAGAAAATTATCAAAGTAATATATCGGTTTTGTACAGTTAAAATTATATCAGTTATTAAATCTTATCCTCTTACCAACGTAAGACAATAGTTTGGTTGTTATTCGAAATTAGGACTCTAGAGTTGAGAACTTACCAACACCCGGATGGCGGTTTAAATTTTCAACTGTGAGATAAATGGTAATAAAATCAACAATATAGCAACAGCAATAGGAGAAAAACTGATAATTTGTTAAGGCATACGGGAACAAGTGCCTGTAAATCATAAAATCTAAATCTGAGATCTCCAACGACAGAAATACTTACGGGTAGGACGATTTCGGAAACTGGTGTCGTATGAACTGACACAATGGCAGGTGATCGCAAGGCAAAGGGAAGCCAATCGGGAGCCCAATCTGGTAAGGAAACTGGCACAGACACTGAAAGTGAGAAATTAGTACTTACTGAAATTAAGGACAAAGTGTTTAATGTTCTTTTTGATGACAGAGATTTTATGTGCAAACTAATTGACATGATCGCTAATAGTGTAGCGAGTAAACTGGCGGAAACTCCCAAAGTAGTGATATCCATGCTGAAATCAGAAGGAATAATGGACAGTATCAAACAAGACGTCTATAGTGGCATTAGTGTTGATCTTGTGGCCATCCAGGAAGACATAGCATCACTTAAAGGTGAAGTTAAATCCCTAAAGATCAAAAAGCACCAGCTAGAACTAGAACTTGATTCCCAGCAACTCTAGAGTTGAGAGCAACACTCAACCCGAAGCCGAGAATCTTCATTGTCAGATAGGCCTGATAGTCTCATAGAAATATCGTCGTACTTCATCTCATCGACGAGGCGAGCCGACTATCATCCTTCTGCTACTTCATTGGTAAGAGGTTGTCGCAGCAACCATTCAAACATCATAATCGTACCATTGCCGTAGCAGGAATCATGATCGTTTAGGAAACCACCCGGAGATCCAAAATCTGCATTGGCTTCGTCTGCCAGGATCTAGAGTCAACATTCATCACAAGATCGTGTGAGTAGAATCATAAAATGTGAGTAACTTTAATATGTCAACAAATAGACCAGTAGTAACCGTTCTTGAGGATGTAGCGGACAGAATAAAAGCTTTCGTAGATTTAGCGAAACAATCAGAAAATACTAGAGTTACTCAGCATCGTGAATACCGAGAAAACACCATAACTAAAATTACAACAGACATTAATTGTGAAGAACAACCGCGCCTTAAGCGAGCAATCGTTCAATTGTATTACCAGTAGACTGTATTCTAGAACTGTATAAACTAGTCAACATGGCAACACCACGTAGAACTGATCCCTCATTACCGCCAGTGAATATACAGCATGGACCAGAGCTAAGACAGGAAACTGCAGAAGCTATGCGGCAGATGGGCACTGCAATGGCCAACGCCATTGTGGTAGAAAGTGACCGAAGAGAGAGGAACAGAGTTTTCAGGAAGGAGGTTAGGGAGCTGACACAACGGGTGAAACCGTGCGATGGTCTAATACCGGAAGAGGTTCGTCAATTCCTTGATGAAACGAGACGGGTGTGGGAAGCCACCGAGGGCAACCTCGATGGTATCCCGGTCTATATAGTCACCAGAGCATCCCGAGGACAGTTGTCGAAGGCGATCGACGCCTTCGTCGTTAGTAAAGTAAGAGACACCGTCACGTATGAGGAATTACGCAAATTTATAACTATCAATTTCGTGTCGGCAAATGAACCCGAACGGGTTAAGTATGACTTGGAGGCCGTTCAGCAGCACCGCAGTGAGACTATGGTCTCGTTCAATCGGCGCTACAAAGAAATGGCTGCCCGAGCTTACCCGGAGGAAAATGTAGACAATAAGAGGATAGTATTATCCGCATACATTAAGGCACTGAATGATAGAGGAATGGGATGCAGAATCGTCCGGAAGAAGATCACTAATGTCCAACGAGCGATGGAGATGACGGAAGAGGAAGAGGGCTGCAACGACCTGTTGCAAGCCATGAAAATTTCTCCGCGAGGTAACGAAGAAAACATGGAAGTGAACATGATAGATGCAGAGGAGGGGAAAGACGTGTGGTCCGTCATTAGCTCCACGAAGCACCAAATCAGCCAACAAACCAAGTTAATAGAACGGCTGTGTGCAGTCATAGAAAACCTACAGAGTGGACCGGTGTTTTCACCACCACAGCAACAAGCCGCACCGCAACGAAAGACTAAACAACACCGCAATGAAAGACTAAACAACCACCTCACAAGCCAGCAGCAGCGCCAAAGGCAGCAATGAAACAAGTCACCTGTTTCAACTGTGGACGGGTGGGACACTACAAAAGCGAGTGTCAACAACCCGCACAACCACCCAGACGACCGCCACCGACTAAGGCACGACCGCAGCACCAGCAACGTCCGCCTATAACATGTTTTACATGTGGGAAAGAAGGACACTTGGCTAGAGAATGTTTCTCTAGTCGACAGGAACGACCCACAGTAAGATGTTACAAATGCAACAAAGAGGGCCATTATCAGGCCAATTGCCCTTCAACCATCACCGATGCCGCAACGACGTGCTGTGAAGCATCCCAGACAGATGGATCAACGCAAGGAGCCTATGCAGGTCGACGAAGTTAACCATGGTAGTGATAATTACTATGGACTCGAGACAACTCCACAGTCAGGTTTGCGAAACACCCGCAAGGATCTCGCGAACCGAGCATGGATGAACGAAGAATACGAAGACCGTGAGGGATTCGTCCTCACCGGTGTGAACACAGACAGGTATGGCCGTTATTCATATGGCAACGGAGGAGCCCTGTCTGTCGATGGACGTCATCATTCTTACGCCGATGCTGTTAGCGGATGACAGAGTTCATTAAACGGAGATGGAGGGGATCGCTGGTGACTGAGCGATTCCTCATCCAGCTCGAATTCGAACAGCACGGTCAAGGAAATCATGGTATGTATGTTGATGCATTAATCGATACTGGTGCTAGTACTTCCTTGATTAGAAAGGCCATATGGCGTAGCATTTTGAATGCTAGGCCATTAAAGAAGGCTAAGACATTACTAGCAGTAAATTGTTCGCCCATAGATGTTTTGGGGGAGACCCAAATTAAATTCAAAGATGCCAGGCCTATTCCAAGTATGGTTGTGAATAGTATGCGTCATGAATGTCTGATTGGAGCGGATGCCTTGTACTTGGGAAATGCAAGGATTGACTACAGGACCAAAGAGGTAGTATGGTTTGGTCGTGTATACCCTTTTAGAATTCTGTATAGGAAACTATGTATATGCCAGTTGCAAAGAAACGACCGGATATGCAGTTATTGGCATAGTACTGAGTGACTTTGCCAATAATTTCGATATGGCTCGTCCAAATACGTTAGGACTTGTACCCAAGGTAAAATGTATGATACCCACAGGAGATTATCCTCCTATTAGGCAGAAAGCATATTGTTTACCACTAGCTAAACAGTACTTGGTTAAAAACCAAGTTAAAGAAATGTTGGCAACGGGCGTCATAAGACCATCGTCATCACCCTGGGCGTCACCCATAACTCTGGTACCAAAAAAGGATGGTGACACCAGATCTTGCGTTGACTATAGGAAATTAAATTCAGTATGCCGTAAGGATAGTTATCCACTGCCGAACATATCCAATATTTTTTATTCGATGCGAGGTGCAACGATCTTTTCTACGATGGACTTGAAGTCTGGATATTGGCAGATACCAATGGCCACCCAAGACATTGAGAAAACAGCATTCGTTTGCAGTGAAGGTCTTTTCGAATGGATTCGGATGCCTTTTGGTTTTTGCAACTCAGGTGCCGTATTTCAGAGGGCAATGAATGATATTTTCCGCGAATATATAGGAAAATATGTGCATGTTTTCGTCGACGATATAGTCGTATATTCACGAAATCCGACGGAACACGCACATCACTTGCGCCTGGTCATGCGCAAGATTCAAGAGTATAATTTGCAAGTGAAGAAAAAGAAATGTGACTTTGCCAGTAAGTCTGTTGACTTGTTAGGGTATCACATTTCTGCGCAAGGTGTAGCTCCACAGGCTCAAAAGGTCAAAGTCATACGAGAAATGTCACCACCCCGTGATGTGGGTGAAGTGCATAGTTTTCTCGGAGCTACAGGTTATTACCGATCTTGTGTTAAAGGCTATGCCGAAATTGCAAAGCCTCTGATAGAACTAACAAAGACGTATAAAAGATTTGAATGGGGTAAGCATGAACAGCAAGCATTTGAGAAATTAAAGAACTTGCTGTGTAGTGAGACCGTACTCACTTATCCGAACTTGAATGCCCCGTGTAAGTTATATACTGATGCATCTAGTCATGCAATAGGTGCGATACTAGTGCAAGTTGATGATAAGGGTATAGAGCGTGTCATACAGTATGTAAGCTCTACTCTTAAAGACAGTCAGTTGAATTGGCCTGTAATAGAAAAGGAAACTTACACTGTGATCCATGTGTTGAAGAAACTTCGACCGTATCTATTTGGCACGCAGTTTACCGTGTACACTGACCACAACCCCCTTAAGAGTTTGTTTGTGGGAGAAGTTAAGAACACGAAGGTGCAGTGCTGGGCAGTACTGATTGCTGAATACGGATGTAAGATAGAGTACATCCAAGACTCGAAGAACATTCGAGCGGACATGTTGTCCAGGTTATGTCATCCGGTAGAAGTCACCACGTTGGACACGGGTGATTATGTCATACCTGAAGTAGACGAAGGTGCTTTACCTCACGTCCCTCTAGAGGTATATGACGTACCGTATGAAGAATTATGTGCCGAGAAAACCAAGGAATAACCGGAGTTATTTAGAAATACACCGGAGGAGTACATGGTAAAGAATGGCATATTGTATTCTTTAATTACACCTTCAGCGTTAGACGCTGAGTACCCCCCGAATCTTACTAGCTACCCTGTTCCGTGAGAAAGTGCTCCGGAAGGCTCATGAAGGAGCTGGTCACCAAGGTTTGAAGAAAACCATCGGTATGGTGAGAGATTTTTTTGTCTGGACATCTTTGAGAAAAGGAGTTAATCCAGAAAGGTGTAAATAATGAGTCTTGTGCATGGGAAGATGAGTTAGGCGCAGCTTTAACAGCGTACCGCAACACTCGTCATTCCACGACCGGATATACACCCTTCTATCTGACATACGGTCGACGTGCAAGACTTCCGTTTGCAATTCCACTCGATGCTTCGCATGATCTTGGTGAGAGACTAACATGTCTCAATAATGCCTTGCTGCATGCTCGTGGAGAAACGGCTAAGTCTCGAGAAGTACACCGAGAACAAATTAACAAGCATGCAAACGCTGGTGAATATAAGGTTGGCGATTCAGTGGTCGTAAAAGCTAGAGAGAGGATGAAATTGACGTCTTGCAGTGACCCTGAGTATGAGATCTTTAAGATCAATGGACCCGTGGCTCACGTCCGCCATCAAAGGTCTGGGAAGGTACGCATGCCTAATATATCCAAGCTACGTGTAATGGACTCAGAGATGTGCTGTGGCAAAGTAAGACCACGCCCTATTCGTAACCCTGTGAAAGGTACGAGAGCCAGCCATCATCCACGAATTGTACCATTATCTGAGTCCGTACCTTTGCCAGTACCCGACTCCGATGCAACACCTCATAAAGTGGCTCGCAGGAAGCGACCAGCTTCTAATTGGGAGCCAAAGGTGCGTAAGGTGGGTAAGGTGGTCAACATGGATGTAGATCGACCAGGTACGAGTAATGATCCAACGTATGAGTCGCCGATGGATACATCAGAGACTCCTCGTACCATAGTGATAGACACCTCGGAGGATGTACCCGAGCCTGCCACTGAGCCAATGGAAACACTTCCATCGCACCCCTACTTTCTGCGCAAGCGCAGTTATGCTCCTGAGTTCAGCTCAGACAGTAAGCGACTTAGGATTGGTGCATTTGGCCGAGCTTTATACGACGACTTTATCAGTCGTATAGAAGCCATTATAAAGCGGCGTAGCATGAGATAATTTTAATCTATGCTTAATTGCTGATACTAGTAACATCGCATTTGTCTAAACCATCATGTATACATTACAGTGGTGCGTACTAGTAACATTAGTCAGTTTAGTGTACGGATTATGTCAGATCTCCTGTGTTCATAAATTACAAAATGGCGTAATGATAACAGACGACCAGAATATCTCTGTAATACGGGCTGAATGGACAGTTGTGGTATCTATCGACCATCCATATTTACCTGTTAACTTTATGGAACGATTGGTGGGATTTCGAGTACACGTTGCGGATATTGGTCGAAAGACTTCATTAAGTAGCAATGACATTTTCGGACTACAACACCGGATAAATATTATCAGAAATATTGCAATTAGAACGCAACAAACAATGTTGAGTCATGCCAATAATCGACACAAACGTGGATTGTTTAACTTAGTAGGAGATATAGCATCATCTCTGTTTGGGACAGCAACATCAGGTGATATTGAAACCATCAAGAACGTGGTCAAATCTGCTATGAGAAACATGAATCGATTAGTACATTTCTCTAACAAATTGGTGTCCCATGTGAAACTTGCTTTCAAAGGAATTAACACCAATGTTGACCGTATTAATGAGGTCACCAATAGTTTGGTCGATTTGACCAAAAATATAAGCAAGTTATTCCAAATTCACGTGGCATGACAGGCTGATCTATATGCGTTAGTACGCCTAGGTCATATTATCGATTCGGCCGAGAATGTGGTATATAGCTACCAAAAATTGGCCGCCCAGTTTCATAGGCTGACCGCTTCGCTGGAATTGGGTAGATTAACGGAAGAACTGTTTAGTCCGTCTGACTTGGCCGAAGTCGCTAAACAAGTCAGTGTTGGAAACCGATTGGTTCGTCCATACCAATGGTATTACAGAAACGTTGTCGTGTATCCACTATGGAAAGACGACTCGCAGTTGCATTACATCGCAACTTTACCGTTAATTGATGGTGGCAATTACATAGAATACGGGTTACACTCGTGGCCGGAACCTTTGGCCACTGTCGGTTATTACATGCAAGTTATCATTGCTCGAACCAGTATAGTACTTGATACCAAGACTGGGTGGTATTTCACGCCATCTGAATGTCGGGGCAGTGAACCTCGTGTATGTCACGGACAACTGAGAGTCGACAAGACTCACGTACCATGCATTGTTAGTCTCTTGACCAACACTACCGACAGTTCGTATAACATTCAATTATCTGAGTCTAATGAAACATCTAGTAAATTATTCGCCCATAAGAAGTAGGTGTTGTGTTGCAAACCTTTGACGAAACTATCGAAGTGCATTGCGGTGGACGACTGACAGACCGATGTGTTGTGAAATGCGGTCTGTATGCATTAATGTCGAGTGGATGTGATTATAGTGGGAAAGGGTGGCGATTCGAACCTATACAGTTTTACAGTCAGACTTATACTCGAATCAGTCTTGCCATGGATGTGCCCAGATTGGATGTGGCCGGTGTGCTGAACCAATCACTTATTATTAACCATCTAAAAGTACAAAAATGGGACCATTTACGTAAGACTAAGTATGTGCCACTAGCACCATTGTCCGAGGTCGACCCAGCGATGGTCGATGGCGTCGGCATACGATCCGTATTTTCTTACTCGACGGCCTCCGTCGTCCCATTTATTGTGATTTTATTTGTGCTATATAAGTGTGGAGTCCTGAACCGCATGTGGATGTGCATCACACGAAAGCCACGTGCGGCGAGGATTCCGAGTCCACGTCACACTCAGATCCGACGGCCGCAGCTGCCTGCAGCACTGCCAATGCCATCGAGAACGCCTAACGGGTCGTCGCCTAATGATACTACACGGACTGAGATCGACCCTACGGCTGATAGCTGGGTGGACGTGGAACTACACAGTATTCCCACGGAGTACGAAGACTTATAAATTCATTTCACGTATTGTATTTATTGTATACGATGACATTATCGTGCTATTATCGTGCTATTATCATGATATTGCAGTATCGTTATCGTACTGTCTATGATGTGTTAATGACTTTTGGAACTATTCCTATATAGTTTTTTGTTTAATTGAACTAGTGCTTTATGATTGACTGTTTATTTTATTTCACTGTTTATTAACGCTTCGTACTCTTTTATGTTTATTAACTATGGCTTAGTCAATACTGATCGTGCGTTTCGCATTGATTAGGATTGTTATTTTAGATGAGATTGTAATTTCATTAGGTTGGTCTGGATAGCCCTGGTATAGTGTGGTTTAGTTGTTGATGTTGTACAACGAGTTAGTTAACACTCTCTTAAGGCCTTAAGAGATGGTTAACTAACTTTGGTTGAGGGGCATGTGTAGATATGGGATTGTCTTGTGGGAAGTCATGACCCCGCTGGATATCTTATATTTACGAGTAAGTCCTAAGTGAAATTTATATTTGATAATACCAGGTGAGCTAATGGACCGATTGACTGCATGTCTTTATATTTAGTTTATTATTATTATACAGTAACAAGTTGACGTCAGCCAGTGCTGATGAGGTACAGTTTCGACGAAACCTGATCGAGTGTTGGATAAAGTTTTATCCCTAAAAGTGCAACGGTCGAATTGATTAGGATAAGGTCTACGGTTCTGAGTTGATGGGTATCTGGAAATAGTTGAGATGAAATTTGTTGCTGTTCAGTCGGCACACACTTTTATAATATTCAGCAGTTGTTTTGAGTACTAGTTTAGAAAATAATCAATGCAGAAGAATCGATGGAATCGTACGTGACAAACTGACTTTAGTTGATGACGATAGGCATTCTGGTTCTCATACGAGAATAGAACAACACCAGCTGGCAATGAGATCATACAGCTCATGTGCCTATTACCTCTAGTATCCTACAGGCTTATTCACGATAGGCAATGGACAGGACATAGACATTGTAGCGTCCTGTAGGAATGAATAACATAATCGAAATTTGTATATCAACTATATGTCACTCATACAATGGCATGCAACAACAACACATTCCATAATGTTGTTAGTTAGCTGACAGATCGCATCAAATCAGAACCAGCCAACACCGCTTTGTCTATGTGAGGCAGCAGCTCCATAGAAGAATAGCACAGAGTTTGATTGGT
This sequence comes from Chaetoderma sp. LZ-2023a, assembly GCA_034401795.1. NCBI lineage: Eukaryota > Metazoa > Mollusca > Caudofoveata > Chaetodermatida > Chaetodermatidae > Chaetoderma > Chaetoderma sp. LZ-2023a. Next base: position 66,048,836 of record CM067374.1, read on the forward strand.
CAGAATGACGTCATGATCAATGAGCGTCGATCAAACTCTGTGGCAGAGAATTAAATAGAATAGGTTTCAAAGTGAAAGTCGAAATGAAGTGATCATTGATTGGTCAGGACGACCAACATTTACTTGGTAGAAGCTTCTACGAGGGAATAAGCAGAAGTTGATTGGCGGACTGATTATCTGGACCAATCAAGCTGTGCTTATAACCTACCTAGAAGAATCATCAGAACAAGATATAAATATCGCAATATGTATATATCTATATATCTTAATATGTATAGATCCTCCGGGATTCTGAAGACTATAAATGAAGCACTTTGCAGTTAGTAAAGTAATCAATCCAACACCAGGGTTCCGTAGCACATCGCTGGTGCTACGTTAGTTGCTATCAGAAATAGCTACTTGATTAAGTACCAGGCAGGTACTGATAATAGATGAGAAAGTTATCAAAGTAATATATCAGTTTTGTACAGTTAAAATTTTATCAGTTATTAAATCTTATCCTCTTACCAACGTAAGACAATAGTTTGGTTGTTATTCGAAATTAGGACTCTAGAGTTGAGAGCAACACTCAACCCGAAGCCGAGAATCTTCATTGTCAGATAGGCCCGATAGTCTCATAGAAATATCGTCGTACTTCATCTCATCGACGAGGCGAGCCGACTATCATCCTTCTGCTTCTTAATCGGTAAGAGGTTGTCGCAGCAACCGTTCAAACATCATAATCTTACCGTTGGTGTAGCAGGAATCATCATCGTTTAGGAAACCACCCGGAGATCCAAAATCTTCAATAGGTTCATCGATACGACTTGGTGTGGCAAGATTTGGGTGTTATCGTTTAAAAGTCTGGCTATAATGTATTACTGTTGCCATGATAGCTTCTCAACATTGAATCTTAATGCCACCAGGTGACGTTGCTTAAAGTGTCAGTAGATATGCCTTTAATCATGGCATAGCTTATATTGAAAAGAAATATGGTGTTGTGTCCTGGACCATTCATATGTTAACTGTATATCGCTAATGGAAACACCTGAAGAGTAACGGAATGCTCAGAGCAAAGGTTAATTATTCCCTGATCATCTCAGAGCGCAGACTCATCCTTATGTAGTTAGAGTAAGTAAAGTAGTTTATATCTAGCTAGTAAATAAAGAAATAGCTTAGAGAATCGACGGGTATGAGCAATACGTGATAAAAAAGTAGATATGACATTATATCAGTATATGTCTTTTGTAACAAGGTTAAGTAATGAATTCATTTCCTATAATAAATGTATTAAATAACAAAACCTCTTGTTACGAAAATGGCTTTATTCATGCAACATACATTCTGACATGTTTGTTTCTAAGCAATGTAATAAGATTCACCGTAATAAAATTTAAAAACATATCGGCACATCTAATGTTTTGCTTATGTACGATCTTTCCAATTAAAACAGTGTGCTGAAAGCGTAATTATCCTATGCTTTATATACGATTAATTATCGAATTCCATGCGGCGTGTGTTGATCTGCTGTGAATAACCATGACAACTCCGGACAAGAAAAGGCTGAGATGCATTATTCACAACACTGAGGGGAATATCTTCACAACTGTATAATACCTAGTCATATTGGCTCATGGAAAGCATTGCCTAAAGTCATACAGTTGCAAAGGCATGTGCAACTTCTGGGAACTGCACATGCGTTTCATAAAAGTGATATCGCACAGGCACATTACCACCATATACGTCAATAATTTTTTGCAATGAAACGGAACCTAGATGAATTATGATACTACCATACTGATCAGAATGATGAAGGCGTTGTCCATTGCCACTCTTTAAAAAATGGTGTACCGTTCACTAGTTCAAGAGTATATTGAACATTCTATATTTTGCCATCTAGCCAAAACATATCAACACATTTAGGAGATACATACTCGAGAGGGATCAGTAGAATATATACAATTACAAGCTGATGTTAAATTAAGACATATTGCTTAGAAACGTAAATCCAGACACTTTCCAAATGTGAATTAAACTTGTTGCTGCTGGTGCCTGATACGATAAATCATGTTATGTATGATTACAATATTATGCGGCTGTAGTAGTAGAAGCATCCGCCAGCTGTAATCAGTCATTCTTCGCTTTTTACCACCATGTCTTGTCCTCAGCCAAAATCTTTAGCTTCCTCATGCGGATTCTTGGTTTGAGTGCTATCTTGAGATCACCTCGTAGTATGCGTGACAGATTTATGCCATGACGTCCTCTTCTGGCTTTATATTTGCTAGCTCCAAGTAGGGCGAATTCCAAGGCTCTCTGTGCTGGTGTGTCTTCTGGTATCCTTAGTACATGACCAAAGATCTTTGTTGGGCGACTTTTACAGACATTGACCATGGATTACATAACTTGTATAGTGCATCATCGGAAGTTATGCTGTCTGGCCATCCGTGCCCAGTGATGGTACATAAGTGTTTGCGGTGGAAGGCATCAAGTTTGTCTAGAGCTGCCATTGGAGCTGTCCAGCTGCAAAAGTTATATAGCATCAAGAATACGCAGGTTGCGTTGTATAAACGTAGTCCTTTTGTCAATGGCATCTTGGATCTACCAATAATATCATTCAGAAGGACTATGTTGCCCATGACGCAGAGTGCAATAATATCAATAGTTCTACAAACCAGTGAGCCCAGGGTTTTACTTTAGCTCCATAGTTGGCCGTCACGAAGTGGCTCGCTATTGTCTTTAGTTTCATTCTTTGTAGATATGTATATGTAAGCGAACTCTTTTTTGGATTCATTCATAAAGAGATTCCCCATGTTAGTTTGCTTGTAGCTATGGGGAGAAGTTCGTCAATGGGTTTCTTTTCCTCGTCTATTAAGTTCACGTCGTTGACATATTCCATCTCTAGCGCCATACCAATTACGGATATTGGGGTTTTTGTTCTTGTGGAATTGCCTCGCGCAGCAGCAGCTGTATTAAACAGGTGAAAGGCACATGGGCTATACCATACTCCTCGAAATAGGGTGGGCACCGGCGTGAAACTGGAGATCAGCAATAATACGTGCATGAGAGGGAGAGACGGCAGTTGGATTAACAAGATGGTCAAGCTGAGGAAGAAGATAACTGAATGGTCAGAACAATAGAAATGGGTAAGAAATTAATATGGATGAGGCGGTAAGACGTCAAACCATGTCAAATTACATGGGATGATATATGGAGGGAGAAGTGTGCCCTTGCAAATACAGTTCATGCCGGAGAGTGCTTATGATATGCTTAGACATCCAGAAAATATAGGGTATGGCACAAGATGAGAAGTGTTGACTATGTGCTAAGAATAGAACAGTGAACCATAGTCTACCAGGATCCCTAACTACAATTCGAAAGTAAGATACCCTGGAGGCACAAGAAATGTCTGACAGCCTTAGTAAATGTGTTATTCCAGAAAAATGGACAGACGCTGTGACAGAAAGAGAAAGGTTCATTCATTTTGTTAGAGACGGAGGTAGTCAAGTGCCTGCAAGCAAGTGACTTTGTCAACCCAAAGCGGGTTTTGACATCATCACAGATGTCACACATGAACTATAAATGCAGCTACTTTCTCCGGAAATCGTAGTAACATAAATCATATGGCCTGATATAGTGCACTGGGCAGAAAACCCAAAGCAAGTATCGTTGTGCAGCTCACTGAGTTGTGGTGAGTAAAATGGAGAAGGTTTTCTGAGAGGAAGAGATTGAAGTACGAGAACAATTTGGACCAGTATTCAAAGAGAGGCAGGATGGGCTCCTGCTTTCCAGTAGAGGTAAGGTGCAGGAACTTCATAACACCGTAGAAATGTGTCGGAGTTCCTAATTTACAATTGGAATCTCAGCAGTGCATAGTCGTATGTTATCCACATTCTTGTGAGTCATCTGAAGGAATTTGTTTGTCAAGCTCGATGCGTTAAATGAGATGGTTGTTTGATGATTAGGTCATGCTTCCTTTGTGTTGCTACTTTGTGCCTTCTCGAGTACTACCAGTAGTGGCTGCCACTCATGTGTAAGTGAAGCAATAAGCAGTGTTTATCTGACCCATTGGTAGGTAGTCAATCACCTGTCAGTATGTGGATTGCAAATCCTGTGGGATTAGGCACATTTGAATCAAATCAAATCCTTGTATTCTGCGAGATGTAACTAGATACTATTTGATGGTGCTCGTAATGTAGCCATAAGAGGCAAACTTTCGTTTATCTTTAATTGGATCTTTTTGGACTGAGCAAATATGGCATTGCATGTATCCATAATTAAAATGGAACTGGCATGTGCATGTTTACAGAGTTCTAGGATCAGTTGCAATAAAGTTATGGCAACGTCAATCTATGTGCCGAAAGTACTGATTCTCCATTCTTGCACTGTGGACTAGATATTCGATTTTCCAGCTTATGGCAAGTCTAGTGGCATTTTGTTTCCCCCACGTCAACTCAGGGATAATTAAATGATTATGTTTTGGTATTACCATTTTGTGGCTAGCATCCACATTGCTAAATAATGGAAGACGTATTAATAAATGTAAACACGCACGCACCCACACACGCACCCAGAAACTCACGCACGCACGCACGCACGTACATGCGCACGAACCCACGCGAGCACACGAGCACGTGCACGAACATGCACGTACACGCACACACACGTACGCACACCCGCACGAGCGCACGTGCCCATGCACGCACAGAAACACACACGCACACATACCATTAGGTTCCTGTCTGCTCACTCGCTACGGTCCTTGCTTCAGATGATCTGTCTTTTCGTGAAATCGCTCTCGAGATTGTGGATAAATTATGCATTCTTTATTAATTTCATATCGGGAAAGATAGAGTTAGAAGGAAGCGATAAAGGTCCAGGGGGGAACAATTTTATCTATTAATTTAATTGTACTGGTGTGAACTGAGCTGGAGGTGCTGCAGCCATGTTGATAAATCATCTAACCCGGGTTTTGTAAGAAGGCACACGTCTTCTATCAACTTATCTCCAGTGGAGACTGTCTCCAGAGTATAACTGGCGGCGAGATATTTGGCTTATGATGAAATACAAGGAAAGCTCAATAATAATTTCCCACCTTGAGGTGAAACACAAAATGGCCGAGAGGCCACCGGTTGATTAGTGTAATGAATTATTAATCAAACAAGGTGTCGCTGTGATTTGTCTCATGTGTGGAGACCTGGTACCATCCAATTCCTTCACCTTCGTGCAATGGGATTATTCCGGTATAATAAGGACATGGGACATTATAAGAGTGGCCACACTGTCCTGTTGTCCATTTACGCTAATACAATGGCTAAGAGTGATAAAGTAAACACAGGCTGTACGTAGCTGGAGTAAATGTCTGTTCGAATCAAATTATATACATTGATCCTGAATTTACCACAATGACAATTTCAAGATCAAGCGGTTGACTATTTTGAGAGCACTTTGAATAGGTGCCGTTTCTGCCTATGGCAGCAACAGCGCAGTCAACCCAGTTTCAAAATATTCAACAACATGTTTATTAAATAGTAAATCCATTAAAAATATATGATTCATACACTTGACGAACGTTTCAATGTTGATGACGGAAATAGATACGTCAGTATGCACTGAGGCATCAGGCTACATGTAACGTAAATGAGTATGACGTCATACAATTGAGTGACGACAGATCGAATCTCTCTATTTGACGTAATTGTCGGGTCAAAACATCTAGTCTGGTAGCATCATAAAGCAACCAATAATGCATGCAATGGAACGTATAATTGTGTACATACTTGTAGTTCAGCGCCGACGGTGAGGGTAAGGACAACGAGGACGATGACGACGACGACAACGACGACGACGACGACGACGACGACGACAACGACGACGACGACATTATGATTTGCATATCTGGATAATTATTTATGCATGAATATGTATATATGCCTTATTTTGATGAAAACTGATGATGATGATGGTGGTGGTGGTGCTGGTGGTCGCTGGGGTGGGGGTTGGTGGTGGTAGTGGTGGTTGTGGTAGTGGTAGTTGTCATGGTGGTACTGGTCATGGTTGTTGTTGGGGTGGTAGTGGCGTGTGTGATTGTGGGTGTGGTGGTGGAAGTGGACGTGGACGACGAGGATGACGCCGAATACGATGCTGGCGGCGGCGGTGACGACGACGACGGCGACGAAGACGATGACGACGACGACGACGACGACGACGAAGACGACGAAGACGACGACGACGATGATAATGAATCAATATTCCTAACTCCACACGTGTACATATTTGTATTTATGTATCTATCTTTATACTTTTTCTTTCTTTCACTTCTGCCACTGTCATGTTCACGATCGGTCATTAAAGATTACATTGTAATGTATTGATGTATGTAACAGGTGGATTTTTTAAATGGATTCTTGAACGTCATAATTAGGGCTCTTCTGGGCATCAAAATGCTTGACTACATGTATTCTGTTTCTGACTCGTATTTATGCAGGTTATTTTATATTATATTGATATATAAAAATGGCTAACATTTGAATGGCCATAATCTCTTATTCATTCTAGATGTCACGAGGAAATTGTGGAGACTGCAACAACCGACCCATTCTTGCCTACTTATTCCTATAATACTTTTTCCACAGGTTAATTGAATGTAGCAGAATAATGTAAATCATAAGAATTACATGAAATACCCTATCAGCAAAGGAAACCGAATGTAGGGAAAGAATAATGAAAGTAACCGTTCTATCACTCAATTATCTCACTTCATATTACAAAAGTGTCGCCTGTTATCTGACTTTACGGATGGAGCAAAGGTTCGAGAGGAATCGTCGGAATTGTACGTCTTTTGTGAATATACAATCCAATAACCATTCTATTGAATTTTCCAGAATAAATTAACCGAGAGCTGTTGTTGCCATGAAGAGAAACAGCGCTCCCAGTCAAATCAGATTCAAAATATCTTATCTGTATAATAACCTAGAGTATAGTTATAGATTCTGGCTATTCGCTGTTCAAAATCTTACAATTGATTTAAACGCGAGTACAAAATGGACGGGGATAACTAGAAATGGATACTCTATTGCATTGTAGAAATCTGAAATATCACTGCCACTAGATATGCGCGTGTCATGTGAATCTAGGACCCGTACACTCTCCTTCTTTGATGATCACAATATGGCTTTTTACCTCTCAGCACTCTCTGCTCATCAAGGACTTCAGTCCATTGGATTATTTCTGTAGTCTATAGTATCTTAATACCACAAGGTCACAGCAGTGACTACATCATGCTACGATAATGGTTGGTGATGATCCTCCATTTTAAGAATGCTATGCTTTTGATGAATTATATTGATTACATTAATTACCGGCACACATCTCTAGTTCAGTTTAAAGAACTATTTATATGTAATGTCTATTCTTAATAGGCTTAGCTTAATGAATGGCATACTGCAGCAAATTTGACAACGTACACATAACGGGTTAACATCGTTGAACAAGAGCTTCTTTATTTCCAAGTCCGCAATAGCTACATATCAATTTCATTAAAATGACAGAGCTTTAATTTGCAAGATAGACACAAAGTACGTTAACCCTTATCGCACTCATATCAACTTTGATCCAATGCCAGTAGAAGAGAGACTGCGGTACTTATTTCAAAGAATGCTGCTGAAATAAGTTGCTGGAGTTACCCGGGTTACCTCCTGGGAGACAGCTTGTATCAATACTTCCACCACTAGCATTCTGGTGCATTGACCAACTCTCAGAAAATTTGATAATTCTTACAAACAGAAATTCGGCCATATGATATAACTCGCTCATTACACTTCCCGTTCAACAATCTGTTAATTCTTTTTACCATTGGACTTGTGGAGCTGCATGTGCAGCCTAGTGAAGGATTCCAAGTCGTAAGAAAAATAAGACAACATACGTTTCCAAAAGAAAATGTATTAACTGTAAACCAATACATCTGTTATTCCATTTGTTCGGCATTAAAAATCTTGGTAATAATTGATTTCATGTTTGGGCGACTCTTATTGTACGTGTTAAAACATGTATGGTCAAGATTACCTCACTTGTACATTCAACCCGGTTAATGGCCTACAACACATGGGCCATCAGAGTGTCACATAGCATTTTGGATCAGATAATGGTGGGTCCTTAGCAAACGTCATATTTAAGCACGACCAGCGTGTATTGATTCTAGAAATATTTTGATTTATTCATCATTGCTCCCTATCCTGAAGAGGTTATCTTCTGTATCTACGAGTATTGTCGACACAATATCTGCCATGTCGTGCAATATGCAACATAGGCCATGTACATATTTCATCACCTTAATGTGGATATCATATTTGTTGTTGCGGTAAGAGGACGTGGTATTTCTAAACAACTTGTTACCTAAATGAAAGCAAGAAACTCCACTAGCTAGTATTTGTTTCCACCTAGTCAATAAATACCTTCCATACTACCTATTATTTAAATTCATGTGTGGAATATCATAGGATATATTTAAGCAATGGAGTTCTGTTTCCATCTATGACCGGAGGAAGTCATATGGGGCAAATGACGTTTAAAATAATAGTATTTATCGTACATTCAGCTGGCGCAGATTTTTTCCACATTCAATAAGTAAGGTGATGCAAAAGTATAATGAAGACACGAGCAACACATTTATTTATATGATATTTTCATCCAAATTGATATCATTATAGTTGCTAAATCCTGCAAGTGAATCCGGTTAAATATATCATAATTAATGCAATCAGCTATCTTAGCTTCCTGGCGTTGTTCTTCGCCTTCATTGCCTATCAATGTAGCCAAACCTGCTTCTATTAGGTCTCTGCATAACAGATGTAATATGTTTGTTAATAGCGTTCTAGGCCTCTGTTCCGAGTACAGCGACTTCCAGGGCTGCCTGTGCATTCGTTTGTGGTGGTTGTCGCAAAACATGGTCAAACATAGAACATATTTATTTCACGACTTTCACTGACAATGGGACCGCTTATTGCACACAATGTTTCGAGCGTCATTGGAGATTTGTCTCTTTGGCTATCCATGTGTTCCCGGTAGCAGACGTCGAACTTATCTGGATCTACAATCAGAGCTGCCCAGTCTCATACAAGCATAGTTTCGTGGCGAGAGTGACCTTGATTCCCATTTACGAAAGGAGGGAAAGGCCCTGTTTCCAGGGATGACAACAGTGTCTGACGGGTCGCACATCAATGAGCTGAGAATTTTGATCTTACTCCATTCCTACTTGCTACACATCGGGACACATCTGTCACTAAATAAGACACTATCATTATTGTGCTGTCCTGCAGCTATCGGGAGAAGGTTGGCATGCCCAGTGTAGGCACAGATGATCTGATTAGAGCACAGTAGCATGTAAAGACAATCTGACAATAAAACACAAACTTTGCTTATGCATATTTTTTTCTTTGTAGAGGCGAGTGTGATTATTGTCAAAAGGCTCCTTAGATTGCACCACCTGGATCACCCATGTGTATAAGTATTGCCACTGGCATTGAAAGGATGAGATTACAATTATTATGTTATATATATATATATATATATATATATATATATATATATATATATATATATATATATATATATATATATATATATATATATATATATATATATATATATATATATATATATATATATATATATATATATATATATATATATATATATATATATATATATATATATTGTCTGAAATAAGTTCAATTGTAGCTTCCGAGGAAAATAAGCTTGAAAACAGAAAAAACATCTTAACAGTAAAGCATTACCACTTGGCATAGGTCACCATTGGTGGATGGCATACATCATGAAACAATATGCTATTAAATATGCTCGTCTGACTCTCTCCTGCTCATTGTTATAGCAGAATACTCTTATGCTGACTAACATTCTAACATGTGTACTTCATCACACCAACTTGCATTTAAATCTGATTTATCGCTAGTGGTCTGATAATGAAAGACATTACAAATTACGAACTACGGAAGTAATTAAAATAACGATAGTGCTGGCAATGATGGCCTGTAGAAATTGGTATCACACATACAAGAGATTGGGTTATCTATTATCCCTTAGTTGAGATATGTGGTCATTATTATTCTATAAACACCCGCACCCTTAGGATAAGTAAGGCACTTCCAAACAGCTAATTAGCCAACATAGATATACGCACACGTACATAAATCTGTATGGGTGGTTGTTTCGACAACACTGTGTGTAATTCAAGCAATTATAAGACAGTGTGGCACTTGCTCGACATCATGGTAGTATTATCTACATATAGGTATATGACTTATTGAATCGTTTTAAATGAAGCAATGACACATAGTATTATGTTGACATTTTCTTCATACACATCTCATGTTAATAAAATTGCATGACACCAGAAGAGTAGGACTAGCGTACACTAGGGAAAACATGTTAAAGGATCTGCATAGTATTAAGTATTATATGTGTACAAATATGTAGTCAGGTCATGCAAGAAATTTCAAAGCAATTGGATCAATTACCTCTCTCTCTCTCTCTCTCTTTCTCTCTCTCTCTCTCTCTCTCTCTCTCTCTCCCTCTCCCTCTCTCTCTCTCTCTCTCTCTCTCTCTCTCTCTCTCTATCGCTCTCGCTCTAGTGTGGGCATCGCCAACATTAATCCACTTGCACAATCACACCACCTGATGTGACAATTGCTAATCCAAAATTTTGAAGTACTATCAATCGAATCATGGCAATTTCAACGTCCACAGTCAATGTCCGTGATCTATTATTGGCCAATCTAGGCCTTCTCCAACTATACACCACTATGCACATATATGGTTCATCCACATTGTAGTATATCAGATGGGTTTGTGGACACCAATTGCTGTGGCAAACTTTGGGTGTTATCTTTTAAGCGTCTACCTACAATGTATTAACCTGTGCATGATAACTTCTCAACTTTGGATCTTAATGCCACCAGGTGGCATTGTCTAAAGTATCAGTAAATATCCTTTTATCCATGGCATAGCATATATTGAAAGGAAAGCGGGTGTGGTGTCCTGGACCAGTCACATATAAACTGTATATCGCTGATGGAAACACCTTAGGAGTAACGGAATCCTTGGAGCATATGTTAGTTATTCACATACCATCCCAGAGAGCGGACCCATCCTTATGTAGCTAGAGTAATTATAATAGTTTATATCTAACTAGTAAATAAAGAAATAGCTTAGACAACCAGCGAGTATGAGTAATAAGTAATAAGAAAATAGATATGACATTATATCTTTTGTAACAAAGTTAAGCAATTATGTCGTTTCCTATAATAAATGTGTTAAATACAAAGACTATTGTTATATACATTCTGAAATGTGTGTTTCTAGGCAATGTAATAGGATTCAGGTTAATAAAATTTAGAACACATATTGGCACATCTAATATTTGCTTACATACACGCTTTCCTATTACAACAGTGTGCTGAAAGCGTAATTATCCTATGCTCTATATAAGATTAATTATCGAATTCTAAGCGGCGTGTGTTGATCTGCGGTGAATAACCATGACAACTCATGACAATCAAAGGCTGAAATGCATTATTCACAGCACTGAGGGGAATCCCTTTACAAACTGTATAATACCTGGGCATATTGGCTCCTGGAAAGCATTGCCTAACGTCATGCAGTTGCAAAAGCATGTGCAACTTCTGTGAACTGCACACACGTTTCATGAAAGTGGCATCCCACAGGTACATTACCACCATGATGTCAATAATTTTTCGCAATGAAATGGAACATAGAGTATATTGAACGTTCTATAGTCTGCCCTCTAGGCAAAACATCTCAATGCATTAAGGAAACACATACTCGAGAGAGATCAGTAGAATAAATACAATTACAAGCTGATGTTAAAATAAGCAATATTGATTAGTAAATCCTGGCACTATCCAAGTGGGAACTAAACTTGTTGCTACTGGTACTTGATACAATAAATCATGCTATGTATTATTACTATATTCAGCAGCTGTAGTATGAACATCCTACAACTGCAATAAGTCAATTTTACCATTGTGTCTTGTCCTCAGCCAACATATTTAGCTTCCTCATGTCGATTGTTGCTATGAGTGTACCGAGTCCTGCGTTCTTGTGGTCACCACGTAGCATGCATAACAAATTTATGCAATGACGTCCACTCCTGGCTTTATATTTGCTGGCTCCTAGTACGGGGAAATGCAAGGCTCTCTGTGCTGGTGTGTCTTCTGGCAGACTTAGCACATGGCCAAACATGGCCCATCTTTGCTGGGCGACCTTTATGGAAACTGGTCATGGATTACACATCTTGTATAGAGCATCATTGGAAATTATTCTGACTGGCAATCCGTGTCCAGCGAAAGGTGTTTGCGGTAGCAGGCATCACGTTTGTCTAGAGCTGTCTTTGGAGCTGCCCAACTGTTACAGTTATATAGCATTAAGGATAAGCAGATTGGTTTGTATAAACGTAGTCTCTTTGTCAAGGGCATCTTGGATCTACCAATCGATAGCATCCAGTAGGACTGAAAAGCTGCAGTCCCTATGACGCAGCCTGCAGCAATGCCAGCAGTACTGCAAATCAGTGAGCCCAAGATTTTACTTTTCTTCCATGGTCCGCCATCACGAAGTGGCTCACCATTTTCTTTAGTTTCATGCTTTGCTAGTAGATAGGTATATGTAAGCGAACTATGTTTTGGATTCATTCATAAAGAGATTCCGAATTTTAGTTTGCATGTAGCTATGGGGAGAAGTTCGTCAATGGGTTTCTTTTTCTCGTCTATGAAGTCCACGTCGTCAACATATTCCATCTCTAGCAGCATACACAGTATGGATATTGTGGGGGTTTGGTATGTGAAATTTTCCCGCACAGCAGCAGCATGGTAACAGGTGAAAGGCACAGGGGATAGAGCATCTCCCTGTGGGGAGCTGATTGATGTCTCAAACCCTGCAGACTTCACTTGCTTGACTCGTACTCTCAGCTTAGTGTCTGCACGTAGTTGTCTCACTAGTCGTAGCACATTGACATTGCAATTGGTCTGGTATAATACATCTATAGGATCTTTGAGGGTTTAATTGTGTCGAAGGTTCATGACATCTCAGTGCTCATTTTGTGGAAATCCCAGTATCTTGTCTGGTATACGGCATAGAGTAACATTGGATAGGATTTTCGGTATGCTTTTGAGGAGGACAACAATCCACAGATTGGCTGGGGCTTAGGTGGTTTCTTTTGGGAGAAGAGTGACACCTCCACGCTGGTCTCTTCCATGAGTACCAAATTCTTTGGAAACTAAATCATCAAAGCTTGCGGGCTGACACCCGCATACAGAGGCATCTTTTCTTATATCTAGCCTTCTTTAAACTAGAAACTGTATTCAACATCATCAGATGACACGATCTTCCCTGGAGCTTGCCATAGCTACGTAAAATGATCAAACAAGCAAAGATTAGGTTCAAAATGTGAACACTATAACATCGATATTACATGCATTCACGACACCCACTCAGAGCAGCAACTTCAGACAGGACATAAGCTAATACTCATGGGGCAAGAACAGGCCACATAGCGATGTCTAAACTTTTTTAATCGGGCCAAGGCTCTTCCACCATGTAATTAGTTTTGGATACGTCAGTAATCATGTTGCATTCATCGACCTCGCTATACAATGGGAAACCGAACCACCACTAAGTGTCTCATAATCAATGCATATGGCTCAACTACTGAAAAATCCAACGAGACTCCATAAATATAACATTCCTTCTATGCAGAAGTGAGCTCCACCATTATAATCCCAGCCATACAGCAACTCTTCGTGGGTGGGGATTTCAACTCCAAGCTGGGTAAAGTTAGTAATGCGGTCAAAAAATCAGGACTTGGCTTATGCATGGGGACATGCAGAGAGGGTACACACAACAGCAATGGATATGCACTGGTGGCATACCTTAGTTCCAATGGCCTATTTGACACAAATACGGCTTTCAAACACCCATGTTATCACCGGGCAAGATGGGCAGGGCACATTGCTGATCACAAAGGCCAAAAGGGTTCTATGGATACAGCAGCAGTCTTCAACCAAATAGTCTTCATCCTACGAAAAACAGATTGAAACCCCCTACTTCGGGATGCTCATTCCTATGGAGGTGCAGACCTCAATTCTACCCATAAGCCAGTCGCTACGCGCCTTCAGATTAACCATCTCTAGGTGTTATCAAAATCAACCGAACTGGGTCTACTGATGACCCTGTAGAGGTAAAACTATTGGCAGGGTATATGGCAGTATGGCTGTGAATTTATTAACGTGGCCAAAGTGAAGACCACACCAAACTATGAAAGGAAAGCAATAACATTCTGCGCCACATCAGGGACTGCTTAAATGATATTGCTATGCAACAAGCAGGCTCCTTAGCAAATGAAATCACTGCCATGGATGACTGTCACAAAATGTTTTGGGCAGACCGTTCCCTGAGAGTTACTGACTACTCACCACCGCTCATTGTACGCAACTTTGAAGGTCACTTTATCAGGACTGACCAGTTCAACGACAAGGCAATTGGAGAATAGTACGAAGAACAGTTCACTGACCGTGATGATGATCCTTACACCCGTTCTCAGAAGACCCCATGCCATTAGTAAGACAAATTAAAATAGCAGTATTTGAATAGCGTTGAAAATGGACTTGCATCCGGAAATGATGACATGAGCAGGGCACCTATTCGAATACACAACTGTTGTTTTCTCAAAATAGATCACGCATTTAATCAATTCAACTTTAATGCACCACCTTCTTGTCGATGCTGTAGGCCAAGGCACCTTTATCATGCTATCTAAGCCCAAGAAGCCACATATTTATAACGCCATGAATCATGATACAGAACCTATCTTAATGTAAAAGAGTATGATGGTAAAACTTGTGTCCAGATAAAGACTTGCTGGTACATCAGAAGGCTTGGATTATGAAAAAGGCCATTGCAAACATTTGGTTGTAAGGTCGAGCAGGAAACTGCAGAGGTGACTCAGGTTATGGTAGAGGAGTACAACACCTTCAAAATTGGAACACATGTCGTGCTGAATAACTCCAATAGTGAGAGGTTTACGAGTGCCATGGGCCAAACTATGAACAGGGGAGAAGTGGAAATTGCAGAAGCGATTGACAGCAAAGTGTAGATTGAAGCACAAAGAAGAGGGGGTAGAGTCTGTCAGGTCGGACACCCCGGAATAGGGTGGACACGGGAATGAAACAGGAGATCAGCACGAATACGCACATGAGAAAGAGATGGGGGTGGGGGAACAGTTGGAGTAACAAGGACGCTAAGGAAGAAGATAACAGAATGGTCAGAATCATAGAAATGGATATGAAAGGAATATGGATGAGGTGGGAAGCCGTCAAACCCTGTCAAATTACATGGGATGGCTGAGGGGGGAGAGGTGTACCCTTGCAAACTCAGTTAAATTGCTTATGATGTGCTTCCTTCCTTAGACATCCAGAAAATATATGGTACGGCACAACATGAGAAGTGGTGACTATGGGCTAAGAAGAGAACTGTGAACAATAGCCTCACAGGATACCTAACTACAATTCGAAAGTAAGGTACCACTGGAGGCACAAGAAATTTCTGCCAGCAAATGTTTTAGACCACAAAATTTCTGCCAGCAAATGTTTTAGACCACAAAGGGACAGAAGCTGTGACATTAATTTTCTTAGAGAAGTGGGTAGGCAAGCGCCTGCAAGTAAGTAACTTCATCAACCCTAAGTGGATTTTGACATCAGCACAGATGCTGCACATGAAAATGATCTTGAAAGGCAGCTATTTTCCTTGGAACTCATAGCAACATAAATCCTATGTCCTGAGATAGGACACTGGATAGAGAAACCTAAGCAAGTGTCGTTGTGAAGCTCACTCTGTTGTGGTGAGTGAAATTGCAGGTGCTCTGAGAGGAAGAGATTGAAGTACCAGGATCAGTAATCAAAGAGAGGCGGGTGGGTATTGTGCTTTCTAGTGAACGTAATGTGCATGACCTTCGTAGAACTGTAGAAAATCGCCAGAACAGTCGGAGCGGTAGGGCCCAAAAGAAAAAACGCAGGGAAATCCGTAACAGAGGTGGCTGAGAAGGCCTTAATTGGCTTTAATTGAGAAGTGTGATAGCCAGAATAAAGCCGAAGTCGCGAAAATGCCTGCAATCTGTGGAAGTTTGTCTATATCGTTTCCTTGCCAGTATGAGAGTATCCAAGCAAATGCGATCAGCCTCCTGATGATCACTGGACTCGGCTGAAGAAACCAGCAGTATTAATATAATCAGTATCACATGCAATCTGAATGACGGTCAGCTTCAGTTCAACAAGCGTCAATATGATATTTAAGATCCAATGTGACGCCGTTCCTAATTTACAATGGGAAGCTCGCCACTGCGAAGTCGTATGTGATCCACATCCTTGTGCGTCACCTGAAGTAATTTTAAATGTTTGTCAAACTGGATGTGTTTAATGAAATGGTCGTTTGATGTTTAGTGCACGCTCCTTTTGTGTTGCTACTTTATGCCTTCTCGAGTACTACCAGTAGTGTCTGCCACTCATGCGCAAGTGAAGCAATAAGCAGTGTTTCTCTGACCCAATGGTAGGTAGTCAATTATCTGTCAGTATATAGTATGCAAACCCTGGTGGAATGATAACATTGAAATCAAATCAAATTATTGTAGTCTATGATTGGTTGTATTTAGATACTATGTGTTAGTGCTTCATTAGAGACAAACATTACATTATTTTAATTGGTGCCTTCGGACTGAGCAAATGCAACACTCCGTGTATGCATAGCTAGAACGAAACTGGTATGTGTATGTTTGCAGTGTCCTATAGGATCAGTTACAATAAAGTTACGGCAACGTTAATCTATGTGCCGAATCTGCTGGTTCTCCATTCTTGCAGTGTGGACCAAAGATTTTACCGTTAACAAGCAAGCTCTAGGTATTTCTACCGATTGGCATTATGAATTTCCAGAGGCACGGGGCATGTCGGATTATTACTCGTTATTTAAAAATAGTTCTAACCAATGAAAGGCTTTTGCTTAATGTTATAAATATGGATAGTTGTTAAGATGAGTATGTGCAAGCTGGTGTCATTAACACTGGGGTCTGATTCTACTAATTATGATACATGCAGCCATTAAATGGAAAATTAAATAATGGCATATATAATGTTATATTTGTTGCTCAAAGAAGCCAACATCATTTAAATGCTCTTAATAAAAATTGGTTAAAATAATTGAGAGATAAGCAAACGGGAGAATATTAGCAAGATTATTGTTATTAGTTTTACATATCTGGTAGGCAACCTTAAATGGACCTTAAACCCATTACTGAATTTATACCGTTATCATGCAACATTCAATAGGGTAATGTTGGAACTTTAGTGTAATATAATAATAACCTTTGATAACACAAAATGACACCAGCAAGCCAAATTTAGGTTCCAATATGAAGGACCATTGGCATAATGTATGTTATTGTTACAATAATTAGTTTCAAATTACTAATGAGACCAGAACTTTCTTCCTCTCGAGGTGCGATGTAGAGTTGGAGTTTTAGTTGGATTTTTTATGGCAAGTCTAGTGACATTTTGTTTGCCCGCGTCGATGCATTAATAATTAAATCAATACCATTTTGTGGATGGCATCAGGTTCCTCAATAACGGAAGAAGTATTAACGAAAAAAAAACAAAAAAAAACGAACGAACAAACGAAAACACAGACGCACACACACGCAGACGCACCTACTCACGCACGCGCGTACGGGTACATTCACTACTCGTGCGCACAAGCAAACACACACACACGTACGCGCGCGATTAGGTTCCTGTCGGCTCACTCGCCTACGGCCCTTGTTTTAGATGGGCTCTGTTCTGAAATCACACGCTCGAGATTGTGGATAAATTATGCATTCTTTATTAATTTCATATCGGGAAAGACAGTGTTAGGGGGACGATATTATCAATTACTTTAATTGCACTGGTGTGGACTGAGCTGGAGGCTCCTCTCCAATCAGATGGCGTGTACACTGTATTAATAGCTTCGTGTGAAGAGACGTTGAAGGTGTGTTGCCACACACACACGGGACTTCACGGGAAACGAGTAATGGCGGTTCGTGCGTGATGTCCGTTATCTATGATACCTTGGCAATTTCATCCACAGTTCCGTATGCTATCGTGTGAGCCAGTTTAAATTTACCAGAATTAATCAACTACCCCCTGGTTTTGTAAGCAGGCACACATCTGTTATCAACTTATGTCCAATGGAGACTAACTGGCGCCGAGATATTTGGCTAATGATGTAATATACAGTGATTCACTAATTATTTTCCACCTGGCCGAGAGGCCACCGGTTGATTAGTGTAATGAATTATTAATCAACCAATGTGTCGCTGTGATTTGTCTCATATGTGGAGACCTGTACCATCCAATGCCTTCGCCGCCGTGCAATGGGATTATTCCGGTGTTATGGGCGCATGTTGTCTGTTTACTTTAATACAATGGCTAAGAGTGAGGAAGTAACCACAGGCTGTACTTAGCGGGAGGAAATGTCTCCGGCGCTGAAAGGTTAGTGAGCGTATTAACCGTTTGGCAGAATCAGATAGCGTGCTGTTTATTGTCCATTTAAATCGCTAGTTTTGAGGCATCCTAGGAAACTATGTTTCTGTCTTTGTCCCGCCCATTTCTATCCAAGCGCCACCCATGTTTTGTGTGTGGTCGAATTAAAGTATATACGTTGAATCCTGAATTTACCGCAATGCAAATTTCCAAGTAACTATACAGATCAAGCTGTTTAATATTTTTAGAGTAATCTGACTGGGTACAGCGCCAGTCAAACCAGTTTCAAAATATTCAACAGAATGTTTATTAAATAGCAAATCCATTAAAGATATGCGATTCGTACAGTTGACGAACGTTTCAATGTTGACGACGACGACGACGACGACGACGACGACGACGACGACGACGACGACGACGACGACGACGATGATGATGAGGATGATGATGGTGATGATGATATTACAAGTGTACATATTTGTATTTATAGCTATCTTTATTTATCTTTCTTTCACTTCTGCCACTGTCATGTTCATTAAAAATTGCATTGCAATGTATTGATGTATGTAACAGGTGGATATGCAGAAGGGATTCTTGAACGTCATAATCAAGGTTCTCTCAGGCATCAAAATGCTTTTTTCTGACTCGTATTTATGCAGGTTATTGTATATTATATTGATATATAAAAATAGCTAACATTTGAATGGCCATAATCTCTTATTCAGTCTAGATGTCACGAAGAAATTGTGGAGACTGCAACGACCGACCCATTCTTGCCTACTTCGCAGCTCTTCCTATAATACTTTTTCCGCAGGTGAATGTAGCGGAACAATGTAAATCGCAAGAATTACATGAAATACCCTATCAGCAAAGAGTGCCAATGGAAGGGAGCCAAGAAACCCGACAGACAGAGCATTTTCTCAGGAGGAATCGATTCTTGATAGAGTTATCTCCATACATGTCGTCGAGTATTAAATCTTTATTGGAAATGTTATTGAATAGGGGGATAATAGTCTAGTGAAATCTCGTGTCATAATCAGAAGAATGCCAGCGCATCTGCTATTCCTGCGTGCGTGGTAACGCATTAATGACTAAATTTGCTCAGGAAAATCAAGATATTTCCTTATTAAATGTTTATTTGCAGGCCGAGAGAGGAACATTTTTGAAAACTTACCACTGGAATGCAAATAGACATTCTTCAAGACCAAGGTGGGTTCGTTTTGGCCGGTTTAATCAGGAAAGAGTTTATAGCTAAGCGAGCCGTTTGCACAAGTTCACATACTCGAATAAATTACAGCAACGCGATCTTCATGTTCTAATAAATATTGATATTCAGTAGTTATTCTGAGAAAGGCTTATCAGCGCATCTTGTTGGCAATTTACGTTCCCCGTTGGCCATAAACGAAACCGGGTATAGTGGGAAAGAATAATGAAAGTAACAGATCCGTCACTAAATTATCTGACGTCATATTACAAATGTGTCGCTTGTTGGCTGACTTCACGAATGGAGCAACGGTCTGGCAGGAATCGTCGGAAGTGTAAGTCTTTGGTGAAATACAATCCAATAAACATTCTTTTACTGGGTGCTGTTGTTGCCATATAGAGCAACAGCTCTTTCGTCAAATCAGTTAAAAATATCTTACCTATATAATAACGTGGAGGAAACTTATAAATTCTGGATATTCGCCGTTTAAAATCGTACAATTGATTTAAACGCGAGTATAAAATGGGTGCAACTTCGCTAGAAATGGGCGGGGAGAACTAGAAATGGATACCCTATTGGATTGTAGAAATCTGAAATCTCGCCGGCATAGATGTCTGCGTGTCGTCTAAATCTAGGGCCCGCACAATCTCCTTTTTATATGATCACAATATGGCTTTTTCACCTCTCAACACTCTCTCCTCATCAAAGACTTTTACCCATTTGATTGTTTCTGTAATTTATGGCATCTTAATACGGCAAATTCACAGCAATTACTACATCATGCTGCGATAGTGGTTTGTTATGATCCTACACGGAATGAATGCTATGCTTTTAATGAATTATATTGATTACATTAATTACCGGTACACATTTCTAGTTCAGTTCAAAGAACTAGTTATACGCAATGACTATACTTATTAGGATTAATTTATCTAATGGCATACTTTGTCCAATTTGACAACGTACACATAACTGTTTAACATTCTTGAACAAAATCCTCATTATTTTGAAGTCTGCAATAGCTACATCAATTTCATTAAAAGACGGAGGTTTAAGAGAGACGTAAAGTATTTATCACACTGATGCTGGCCCTGAGATCAACAGTTTACGGCAGCATTGTTTCAAACACAGTTGCAATATGAATGTGAATGCAATTTATTTGTCTAATACATCAGTGGGAATTGAGACGGGTTCTTCAACCGGAGTTACTCCGGTTACCTCCTGCGAGACAACCCGTCTCAATTCTTCCACTATTGGAATACTGGTATATTGACCAACCCTCCTAAAATCGGATAATTCTTACAGATAGAATTTCTATGGCCGTCAATAAATCTTAGCGTGGCGTCTCATATTTGAGGTAAAGTCAAAGCATTATACAATTAACCCAACTAACAGTAGGCCTGTACCCAGAGAAATCCGACTATATAACGAAATTCGCTCACTACAGTTCCCATGCAACAATCTGTTAATTCTTTTCACCACTAGATGGTGGAGCTGCAGACAGTCTGTAGTTACACCATGTGCAGCTTAGGGAAGCTTGCCCAGTGGTACACAATTATGGAAACATACGCTCCCAAAAGAAAATATAAGAACTGTAAGGCAATGCATCTGTTATTCTATCTTAGGTTCTCCATTAAGTATCTTGATAAAGATTGATTTCATGTTTTACCGACACTTATTGCACATGTTAATACATGTATGGTTAAAATTACTTCACATGTACAGTCAAACCGGTCAATGGCCCACAACACATGGGCCATTAGAGTGTCAAATGTGGTCGGTTAATACACTTCATCGGCTACGATAAATAACATTTTGGAACGGATAATGGTGGTTCCGTAGCAAATGTCTTATTTAACCACCACCAGCGGGTATTGATTCTAGACAGATTTGATTTATTAATCCACGATGCAATCGCAAACTGTTAAAATCACTCAGGATCTTTCTTCTGTCTTCATTTCTTTCTTTCTTACTCTTCGTCAAAAATCTTGCTCCGCGTCTCCTCCCACCGTTTTCATCCAAACTTGATGAACCCAAGGGTTTTCGAGCTATCCACCTTTGAGTGGGAAAAAGTCCCATAGGAAATGTATGGGGATTTTCAGAATTAATCTTTAAACTGCTACTACACCTAGAGTTTTGATCGGATCACTACCATACTTGGTGAGGATGTTACCACTGAGGATGTGATTTTGAATTCTTTTTTAAAATGGCAGCCAAATCTTTGACACCACCTCCCACCCCCACCCCCACCCCACCCAATGCATGGAAAAGTCCCATACGTAATGTATTGCAATTTAGACATGGATGTGGTACTACACCTAGAGTTCTGATCGGATCCCTACCATACATGGTAGTTACAAAATAATGTTTTCAAAATGGCCACTATGTAAAATTTTGGGCAAAAAATATCAGTTGCCGCTGAAATTTGTTTTGTCTCCGATCAACTTAAAATTTGGTAAATCTTTTTGTTCTTATATTGCCGTTAGTTGGTGTCAAATTTAAAGTCGATCCATCTAATAGTTTTAGAGAAATAAGCTTTTCTGTACCAATTATATGAAAATCTCTCTTGGGGTCAAGGTCAGTCACAGATAAAAATTTAAAATTTTCTTGTTTGGCATAGGTTACCTGCCTTTCATCATGCAGCTTCAAAGAGCATGTTTGAAGACACACATTATTTTGTCCTGAGGGTTAAAGTGACCTTTTAGAGTAAACCTATGGGAATTTCTTGCGTGGATCGTCGAGGATTTTCTTGACCGGCATCGCCCTTCTTTTAGGTCTCTGCATAACAGATGTAACATGTTTAGGACTCTGTTCCGAGTACAACGACTTTCAAGGATACTTGTGTATGGGTTTGTGTGGGTTGTTTCGGGCGTCATTTGGGATTTACCTCTTTGAATATCGATGTTGGGTGGTAGTACAAATGTGTTCGCGGTAGAAGACGTCGACGTTATCTAGATCTACAATCAGAGCTTCCCAAACGCCTGCAGTTGTACAGCATCAATGAATCATGGGTTGTATCATACAAGCATAGTTTCATGGCGAGAGAGACCGTGATCCGCATTTACAAAAGGACTGAAAGGCTCTGTTTCCAGCGATGAGAGCAACGCCGGAGGGGTCGCACGTCAATGAGCTGAGTATTTTGATCTTACTCCATTCCTACTCGCTACACATCGGGACACCTTTGTCACTAAATAGGAGACTATAATTATTGTTCTGTTCTGCAGCTATCGGCAGAAGGTCGGCTAGATGCTTGTTTTCTTCTTCTGCGAATTCTACCATCTGCCTACCGTATAGCAAGTGGGATGTCCAGGGTAGACACTTCAGATTTGCTCTTGCGTAGTGCTCTCGCGCAGATGATATGGTTAGAGCGCAGTAGCATGTAAACAGAACTAGAGAGAGAGAGAGAGAGAGAGAGAGAGAGAGTGAGAGAGAGAGAGAGAGAGAGAGAGAGAGAGAGAGAGAAGAGAGAGAGAGAGAGAGAGAGAGAGGAGATAGAGAGGGGAGAGAGAGGGGGGGGAGAAGGGAGGGAGGGAGGTGGGAGAGGAAAGAGAGAGTGAGAGAGAGAATCTGGCAGTAAAACACAAACTTGGCTTATGTATAATTTTATCTTTGTAGATACGAGTGTGATTATTGCCAAAAGGTCCTTAGATTACAGCAAGTGATGGCATACATCGTGAAACCATATGCTAATTCCTACGTAGATATATGCCCCTTTAGTACATGTCCTAACTCTCCGATCGCTACCGTGTGCATTACTCATTTCATAAAATAAACTATTAGACAGTAAGGCATATATTTCGTATTATGTTATAATGCCTGCTCTGATTTTGGCTTATAAAACACCCGGTTTTAATTGCCCAAAGGTCTGACTGAAAAAAATGTTCCATTTTCAAATTGTCTGCTGATAATATTTTTTTAGAACTCTTGTTTTAATCTTCTTTACATTAATAGAAACACAAGATGCATATAGTCATTGTCTTTAGACACATCTAAGCTGAAGGCGTTAAGCGTGTTGTTTTCCATGTAGCTAACGACGCTGTGACATGTTTTCTTAACCAGTCTCCGCATCGGCTGAGGCATTTTGTCATGAACCTATTAAATTTTCTCGTCTAGCTCTCTCCTTTTTATTGTCGCAGAGTAATCTTAAGCTGATTAACCTTCTAATAAATCGTAATTCATCACACCCACTTGCATCAAAATCGGATTTATCGCTAGTGGTCTGATAACGAAATACATCACAAATTACAAACTACGGAAATAATTAAAATGACGATAATGGCGTTAATGATGGCATGTAGCCATAGGTGTTACACATATAAGAGATGGAGGAGGCTATAATCCCCCTCGTTAAGAGATTTGATCATTAATATTGTATAAACATCCTCACCTTTAGGATAAGTAAGGCACCTCGAATTGCTTCTTGACCAGCATAGGTATCCGCACTCGTACATAAGTCTGTACCTGTCGTGGTGTCGACAACACTGCGGGTAAATCAACCAAATACAAGAGAGACTGGCACTGACTCGACATCGTGGTAGTATTATCTAAAAAGAGGGTATATGTCTTATTAAATTGTTTTAAATGACGCAATGTCATATAGTATTATGTTTATACTTTCTTTCATACACATTTCATGTTAATAGAATCGCATGACACCAGACGATTAGGACAAACACACACTAAAGACAACATGGTAAAGGATCTGTATAGTTTTAAATACTATACACGCAAGAGATGCCAAAGCAATTGGATCAATTGCCACCACACACACACACACACACACACACACACACACACACAACACACACACACACACACACACACACACACACACACACACACACACACACACACACACACACACACACACACACACCTCTCCCCCCTCCCCCTCTATCTTCTCTCTCTCTCTCTCTCTCTCTCTCTATCTCTCTCTCTCTCTCTCAATCTTTCTCTCTCTCCTCTCTCTCTCTCTGTCTCGCGCGCGCGCGCATGCGCGCGCGCAATCTCTTCCTCCATCCTCCCTCCCTCCTCCTCCCCCGCCTCCCTCCCTCCCTCTCTCTCTCTCTCTCTCTCTCTCGCACACAATCTCTCTCTCGCACACAATCTCTCCCTCCCTCCCTCCCTCCCTCCTCTCTCTCTCTCTCTCTCTCTCCTCTCTCTCGCACGCAATATTCCCTCCGTCCCCTCCCTCCCTCCCTCTCTCTCTCTCTCTCTCTCTCTCTCTCTCTCTCTCCCTCCCTCCCTCCCTCCCCCCCTCTCTCTCTCTCCCTCTCCTCATATCTCTCTCTCTCTTTCTC
>CM067374.1:66074411-66261911 GCA_034401795.1 Chaetoderma sp. LZ-2023a
CGCATGACACGTGTGTTCCTCCCCTCTATCTCTCTCTCTCTCTCTCTCTCTCTCTCTCTCTCGCACGCAATATTTCCCTCCGTCCCTCCCTCTCTCTCTCTCTCCTCTCTCTCTCTCTCTCTCCCCTCCCTCCCTCCCCCTCTCTCTCTCTCTCCCTCTCTCTCTATCTCTCTCTCTCTCTCTCTCTCTCTCTCTCTCTCTCTCTCTCTCTCTCTCTCTCTCTCTCTCTCTCTCTCTCTCTGCCTATGGCCGCAACAGCGACAGTTAAACTAGTTTCAAAATATTTAATTATAAATTTATTAAAGATATACGATTCGTACAGTTGACGAATGTTGATGACAGAACTAGATATGTCAGTATGTATTGTGCCATCATTGTGGCGTAGTTGAGTATGACGTCATACAATTGAGTGACAGATCGAATCCTTTCATTTGAGGTTTTGGAGCCGGCTCATGACTTCTAGTCTGGTAGCATCATAAAGCACCGTTAATGCATGCAAATGAAACGTATAATTTTGTACAGACTTGCGGTTCGGTATGGTGGGAGTTTGGTAGTTATATCCTTTGATAGAAGCGGCGACGGTTCATCATTAGATTAGCGTGAAACTAAGTCCAATTGCTTGTTACTTCCTGCTAGAATACATTAGGAAGTCCCCTCCTGTGGTTATTGTAGCAGTTTCACCGGTTGACAGTCACTTCCTGTTAGAATACATTAGGAAGTCACCTCCAGTGGATATTGTGCCAGGATCACTGGTTGACTGTAACATCCTGTTAGAACACATTAGGAAGTTCCCTCCCAGTGGTTATTGTCCCAGGTTCACTGGATAATTGTCACTTCCTGTTAGAATACAATAGGAAGTCCCCTCCAGTGGTTATTGTGCCAGGTTCACCGGTTGACTGGCACTTCCTGTTAGAATACATTAGGATGTCCCCTCCAGTGGTTATTGCGCCAGGTCACCGGTTGGCTGTCACATCCTGTTAGAATACATTAGGAAGTTCCCTCCAGTGGTTATTGTGCCAGGTTCACCGGTTAACTGTCACATCCTATTAGAATACATTAGGAAGTCCCCTCCAGTGGTTATTGCGCCATGTTCACTGGTTGATTGTCACTTCCTTTTAGAATACATTAGGAGGTCCCCTCCAGTGGTTATTGTGCCAGGTTCGCCGGTTGACTGTCACTTCCTGTTAGAATACATTAGGAAGTCCAGTACAATGGTTATTGCTCCAGGTTCACTGGTTGATTGTCACTTCCTGCTATGATACAATAGGAAGTCCCCTCCAGTGGTTATTGCACCAGGTGCACCGGTTGACTGTTACATCTTGATAGAATACATAAGAAGTCCCCTCCAGTGGTAATTGCGCCAGGTTCACTCGTTGATTGGCACTTCTTGTTAGAATACATTAGGAAGTCCCCTCCAGTGGTTATTGCGCCAGGTTGACCGGTTTGGGAAGTCCCCTTCAGTGGTTATTGTGCCAGGTTCACGGGCTGACTGTCACATACTGTTAGAATACATTAGGAAGTCCCCTTTAGTGGTCAGTGTGTCAGGTTCACTGGCTGACTGTCACATCCTGCTAGAATACAATAGGAAGTCCCCTTCAGTGGTTATTGTGCCAGGTTCGCATGTTGACTGTCACATCCTGTTAGAATACACTAGGAGGTCCTCTCCAGTGGTCAGTGTGCCAGGTTCACCGGTTGACTGTCACTTCCTGTTAGAATGCATTAGGAAGTCCCCTCCCGTGGTTATTGCACCAGGTTCACCTGTTGAAGGTCACATCCTGTTAGAATACATTAGGAAGTCCCCTCCGGTGGTTATTGTGCTAGATTCACTGGTTGACAAGCACATCGTGTTAGAATACATTAGGAAGTCCCCTCCAGTGGTTATGGCGCCCGGTTCACTGGTTGATTGTCACATCCTGTTAGAATATATTAGGAGATCCCCTCCAGTGGTTATTGCGCCAGGTTCACTGGTTGACTGTCACTTCCTGTTAGAATACATTAGGAAGTCCCTTCCAGTGGTTATTCTGCCTACTGAATTTCTGCTGACTATGATTTTCAATGGGATTTAACTCTGGATATGCTGTAACTTTTGGTAGCAATTTGACTAAAAGCTGTTAACAAATTTCAGTTAGATCCTTTTCAAAATAGTCAACAGATCCAGAGTTATTGCCTATTGAAATTAGTGTCTAGTGGCCGCAGCAGTCAGATAGTTAATAGGGCAGACTCATTCAGAACAGATGCAGCCTCATATCATAGCAGCCTATGAGCATTTCCAAGATAACTGTATTTCCTTTCAGGATGTGTATATGGGAACCGTTCTGGGTGGTGAATCGGAACCATTTATAAATGCCAAATTAATTATGCTGATTTCTTACCGGTATTGCTGTGATGGAGATGACCTGGCAGGCCCCGGTTATTGAGAGCTATGAAGAATATTATTAAGATGATTAGACACCGGTTGAGAGAAACCGATTCCACACTCCCGCCCACTCCCCCAAACCGCAGTATTGGCATAGATAATGGCAGTCCACCTTGAGGCTAAAGGGTCTCCACTGCCTGATTAGGCGGCATGAGCCATACCTGACTCAAGCATCAGTTCTTGTTGCCATGGCAAATAATTTCGGCATATCATAATACTGTTGATATTACTCAAGTTCGGCAAGAAATTACTCTATCGTCTAATGGCCATTGATTGCACATTTCGTTAATGGTTCACGCGGCTTATTAGCAGAGCCAGCACCAATAAGCTAAGTGTTCACAACCAAAGCACAAAGAGTACATAAAGTTAACGATAGCGGCAGGATTCCTGCTCGATAATGAGGTCAATTAACAAGCAATATAAGGGTCCTTTCTAGCTAAGCTCCGCCCATTTCTAGCTAAGCTCCGCCAATGATTTGTGCGTGTTGCGGTCGATGTATATACTTTGAATCCTGAATTCCCAGAATCCCAATTTCAAGGCAACTATAACGGTAACTTGTTGAATATTTGGAAACTAATTTGACTGAGTGATATCGCTACATATGGCATCACCAAAGCCCAGGCAAATTAGTTATTAAATATTAACTGCATGTTTATTAAACAGTAAAGACATAGAGTCACACTTGACGGCCTATTCAACGTACATGGCGGACCTAGATACATCATTCACTCTGCATTTTGATTGTGACGTCAACATACATGTGGCGTAATTGACTATGATGTCATATGCTTTAGTGACAGATTGGATCTTTCCATTCCCTTGATATTCGAACATGAATATGTTCTTCTTGCATAAAGATATCGAATTTTACATAGCATCGGCATGACATCTGTTGATCTATTTACTACGTAACCCTTTGAATCCAATGGTTTCAGAATCTGAGTTTCAAAGAAACTATACAACGATGCTATTGAGTATTTTGGGACTAATTTAACTCACTCTACCAGATCAACCCCTCTATTCTCAATGTTAGGTATGTCATTAGATATTGAGTATGCATGAGATGTTAACTCTATCGACGAGGTAAATGGTCCTCCTGATGCACTGCTTAAGGCTGCAAGCCTCTTCGTGAATGAAGCCAAAAAACAGTTCACTCATGTATACGTAGCGGACACGACAACAAATCAATCATGGCAGTACCCATATACCCACCCACCCGCACCACCACCCACTCACATCAGATCACTAAGAGATCCCTCCCCTGCAGCTCCGCCGACATTCTAACTCGTAGTATAACGAGTAATATTACCTTCCAATCCTTCCGGAAGTTGGTGATTCGTGGCCGTACAATTCCCAATGAAGGTCAAGATGCAACTATATGATGATACATATGTGTCCATAATGCTATGCAATTGCAACAGCTTGGCCGCTCCAAAAGGCCTCTTGAACAAACGTGATGCATGTCACCACAAACATCTGTGTGTCATTACAAATCATCGCTGGCCACACAGTCTAATATCAAATGCAGCACTATCCGAACTGCGGTTATCCCAACAGCAATTGTCTATGTTCGGACACATTCTTAGATTGCCCGTAAATGTGCATGCTTAGAAAGCAAGTCGTCGTCATCATAATCTTCACTGTCTCGAAGAGTAGATTAGTGATCAATTGTACCGAAACATATGCAGTCAGATATCTAATCTTGAGGTGAAATTCTAGAGGCGATTGCTTACAACAGACTAGTGAAAGTTCAACTCATAGTCGGAAGACATCTTCGCCTATTCATTTAATTATTATGACCAGATGTTTGTTTCATTGAAGATACGTATTAACCCTTAAACCCTCATATCAGCCAAAACGGCTTCTGCAGTGGTCTTGGGAAATGTCCATTTGCAGACCAAGAGAAGACTATTTTTTGAAAATTTACCCCTGGAATGGCAGGCTTGATAACCGAGCCAGTCATTCCAGTGGTAAATTTTCAAAAATAGTCTTCTCTTGGTCTGCAAATGGACATTTTCTATGAGAAAATCGAAATATTCTTGAAAAACTTCAAGTGTTAAAGGGTTAATGGATGGGTTCAGTCTGTCACCCAAATACTTGATGCCATAACCAAAATACGTCACTTGTTGGCTAACGTCACAGTCAAAATTTAAATGATGGATTACTGTCATGAAGTGGACAAGTTTGTCACGAATGTCTATGAATTTTATGTCTTTGGTGAATTTACAATTTACTAATCATTATGTTGAATATTCCGAAACTAACTTGGCTGGGAGCTCTTGCAGACATATGCAGAAACAGTTCTCATTCAAATTATTTTTTAAATATTTAATTAATAGCACACCTATATAGGTACCTTTAAATTTTGATTATGGGTATTCATGGGTCAAAGTTTCAAATCGATTCTAGCAAATGTAAAAAGTGGACTAGAAGTGGACAGGCTATAGCTAGAAGTGGGCGGGTATAGCTAGAAATGGGCGGTATATAGATAGACATAGGATGGTACAGCTAGAAATGGGTGGGTATAGCTAGAAATGGGCGGGTTATAGGTAGAAATGGGCAGGGTATAGCTAGAAATGGGCGGGATATAGATAGACATAGGATGGTACAGCTAGAAATGGGCGGGTTATAGGTAGAAATGGGCGGGTTATAGGTAGAAATGGGTGGGTATAGCTAGAAATGGGCGGGTTATAGGTAGAAATGGGCAGGGTATAGCTAGAGATTGACGATGTATAGTCTAGAAATGGACGGGGTATAGTTAGAAATGGGTGAGGTATATCTAGAAATGGGTGAGGTATATCTAGAAATGGGCGGGATATATCCAGAAATGGGCAGGGTATGGCTAGAAATGGGTGTGGCATGTCTAGAAATGGGCGGGATATGTCGGGCGGGGTATAGCTAGAAATGGGCGGGTATATCTAGAAATGGGCGGAGTATAACTAGAATATGCGGGGTATAGCTAGAAATGGGCGGGTATATCTAGAAATGGGCGGAGTATAGCTAGAAGGGCGCGGTATGTCTAGAAATGGATCCCTCTATTGTCAAGCGAAGTGACGTATGTAACGGTTATCTCACTCACATGCATCTACATATTTACACGTGTTCGAATAACATCAAACCTTTGCAAACACGTGTAGTTCGCCAACAATATCAATAAACGTTGATATTTCTCATTTATCCTAACAAAGGCGTATCATTACATGTAGTTGACAATATCCATTCACAGTAATCCGTCCATTAAACAGCGTGTGGCTGACGAAAATGCTCGCATTGTAACGACCTAAAATATCACGAGCACCCTTTGCGTTTTCTGAAGAAATCACCATGTCTATCGCACTGAATGCTCTTTCTTCTGATGATCAAAAGATTTTTTTTTTACCTTTTCGCAATCTTTGTACGTCAAGGCGCCTGTCCATTCCTTCATATTAATTATATCTCCAGTATATACCATTAATGTTACCACGGAAGGCTCCCTACGGTGAGTGAAACCTGCGAGCTTAATATCTTTGTGATTATCCTATGCTTTCAGAAAGACCCGTCTTTGGTGTATTCTGTCGAGATCAAAAATATATTTCTACGTCAGTTGTCACGTAGCCCGGTATACTTTCAAAGGACGAAGTGAAAGAATATCTATGTTTAGTAGGGTTGATTAGTCTATTCGAATTCTAATTTAAGAAACATTCACTGATAGATATAAATAGATTTTGTAAAACTATTTTATTTTGATAATGTGATGGTTTCGATGCATGTATATCAAGGGAATCGGGCACAATGATATCGAGGTCAATGGCCAAGGCCACCATAATCTTGGTATAAAATTCTATTATTTCCGGTAAATTTTTGGTTTTGCTCAATATATTGTCTTATATCTAAGGATTGGTTCAGCCTATTGTGACTAAACTTGGATACATGGCTGCATATATTAAGCCGATGCAGCACAATCCTATTGCGGTCATGAGGTCAAAGGTCAAGTTCACTGTGGCCTTGCTATAAAACTCTATTCTTTTCGGTTAAGTTTTTAATGCAGACTTTAGCAGATAGGTACTTCTGCTTAGCTCATCTGGCCTGTATTTCAGAATTAGCCAACTTATTGGAACTAAGCATCGTCATACAGTAACCCCAACCAGTAGGAGCAGCACAAAGACATTCAGACATTTGAGATCAAGGTCATTGTGATTATGATACAAATCTAGATTTGCATATTAAAATACAAAATTGCAAAGTCTTAGCCAATATCCTGTCAGTGTAACACTGATGTCTTGTTGTTGTTTACTATTTGCTGTAAACGTTGGTGTGCACCGTTGTTTCTTTCCAACAGAATTTATTTTAAACACGAAACATTCCTACTGGACAGAACTTTAAGCAATCTTAACTATGTTATGACATCTTGTCAATTTCAGACGAAGTACTGGCGCCACAAGTTCTACAATACTCTTTTCCCGTAAAATTTCAAAAGTCTCTCAGCTGCGGAAGATACAAACTGCAAGAAAGTATAGAGACCACTCAGAAAATCAGTTTCTAGCATGGCCAGATACTATACTTCATTGAGTCCCGGCGGTAAATGTAAGCGAATACTCTGGCGGGCTCTGTGAAACGGAGCTGAATTCTGCAGTCAAATTTGATTTTACATTTGTTTTATTTTTAGAATTTCTAATTTGCGTCGTCTTGTCTATTAAGCGACTGTATATTTAAGAGTCGAAGATCAACCGCTAGTCTAAGGCCACTAGAAGCAGTTTATACAGGAAGTTCTGTAAAGGAAATTTATAGATCAATTGGCGAAGGTATCCTTAGCCCGTTAACACTCATATCAGCCAAAAACAGCGTATGTAGTGGTCTTGAGAAATGTCCCTTTGCAGACCAAGAGAAGACTATGTTTAAAAATGTATCACTGGAATGACTGGCTCGATAACAGAGCCAGTCATTTCAGTGATATATCTTTTAATAATCGTTTCTTGGTCTGCAAATGGACTTTTTCTATGAGAAAATTTAAATTTTCTTTTTAAAATTTTAAGGGTTAAAGGGTTAATCAATCTTATATCAACGGCGCCTTAGCGCATCCAATGCTGTATTCACATCAATTAACACTTTAATGGGCAAGATTTTTCGAGAAAAGTTTTTGCAGAATAAGAAATTTACAAAGATATCTTTCTGTTTTCAAGAGCCCTGGAAGGGCTGTTTTTGTCCGGCTTGATTATTAAATGGTTAATTGTTAAGAGAATCAAATTGTTTTTTGCTCCATCTGTGTCGATTTACAGTCTACGAAATAAATATATTTGTAAATTTATCGCTGGAATGGCCGGCTCGGTTACCGAGCCAGTTACTCCAGTGGTAAATTTCCAAAGATAGGCTTCTCCTGGCCTGCAAATGGACATTCCTCAAAACCAGTATAGATGTTGTGTTTGGCCGACTTGACCTGACGGAGCTAGCTACGTTATTCATTGCGCATTTAGATTATGATGTCAGCCTACGTGAGGCGTAGTTGATTATGACGTCATATGTTTGAGCGACCTATCAGATCTCTCCATTGCAATAATAAGTAGGGCTATAACATGCGCTTTGGTTCTTTGACCTTCCAACATAAAAAGGTTAATTGCAACAGAATCAGTAGAAAGAATGATGGAGCGTATTTTAAGAAACAAAGTTGATGAGACCATTGCTCTCATATGCCCCCCCCCCCCCCCCCCCCGGTTATTATAGAGTGCATTAATCGTACTCTCTCTAGTTCATCTCATCCTGCGACTAATGATAAATCCGACCCTCTAAACATGTAGATTCAGTGTCATGTATTGATAGCTAACAGTGCTTTTTCATCCTGGTTTATCTGAATGTCTTTTAATCCAGGATGAAACGGAATTGTTTGTTACCAATAACTGAAAACACTTCAACATGTCTAGACGATCGGATTTATCATTAGTTTAAGAATTGCAAAATACGCCACCTTGTTTGATAATAACGGAAACGATTAAGACGCTCCTGATGAGGATGGTGAGGACGTTGATGTCTGCAATAATGGCCTACAGACAGAGATAGTGCATATAAAGTAGTATCTCTAAGCTGAGATAGACCATCATTATTAGTGTACCTCTCGAGATTCTATTTATAAAAGACGCACGCACACGCACGCTCGCACGCACGCACACATGCATGCATGCACGCATGCACGCACACACGCTGATTTTTTAATACAATAAATATGCCTGCCCACCCATCTGTCAACCCTCCCGCCCCTCGACTATTTCTGTCCCTCCGTCAGACCATCCGTCCCTCCCTACTCACCCACGCATCCACCCAGGCACGCACCGGCTATTTGTACGCAATAATTCAACCCTTATCACCAAGTATAGGCCAAATAACCCGGATAGCTTACGATTTAAATTAGAAATTTAAGCGGTTAGCATATTTGGGGAAATAGGAGCGTATTCCAAGAGAAAGATTTTACACAATCAACCATACTAATGTCATTCTTCATACAATCTAAATAAAGCCCTGATTCTAATATGGGCCGAGAAATGTTCTAGAACAAAACATTCGCTGAAGAGTAGCATGGGTAACTGCTAGACAGGAGTAGCTGTATGTTATTAACTCCCCTTGTATCAACAGCGCCTCAGAGCGCTCAACGTACTACTTGATATATCAATTAAGCATTTTGATGGGCAATATTTTTCAAGATATTTTAATTTTAGAAGACTATATTTGTGAATTTGCCAGTGAATTCTTTTCGCCGGCTTGACCATTAAAGTGGAAATGGCAAAGAAAATACAGGTTTTTTACTTAGACAGTGTCATGTACAGGGCCGAGAGAAGAGGGTTTTTTTAATTTACCACTAGCATGACTGGCTCGATTACCGATCCAGTCATTCTAGTGGTAAATATTCTTTCTCTAGGCCTTTTATGTCTGAAGACCACTGCAAAGTTCTGTGATGGTCAGTTTGACCATTAAAGGTTTAAGTTGGCATAAGAGGGGTGAAGTATTGCTCATGTACACACTCCATACAGTCAGGTCATACAAGATATAGTAAAGCTAGTAATAATCAAACGATGCTCAGACTAATTGTAGCGTCGCCATCACGAACATTAATGCACCAGCACAATCACACCACATACGTTACCAATAGTAGATTACTCCAAACTACAGGCGCTAGTAATTGACCTTTCCAGTGTTAGCTATGCCACGCCCACCCCCTGACTATCAATTTCCAGAAAACAATACAGGTAAGCTGTTAAATATTTTTCAATCAATTTGTGGGAATGGTGGCTGTTATTTTGGTGGCTAATATGACATAGAATTAGTTCCAAAATATTCAATAGGGTACCTGTATATTTAACTTGATATTGGGATTCTGAGAATTCAGTTTTCGATCGATTACAACACGGGCAATGC
This sequence comes from Chaetoderma sp. LZ-2023a, assembly GCA_034401795.1. Lineage (NCBI taxonomy): Eukaryota > Metazoa > Mollusca > Caudofoveata > Chaetodermatida > Chaetodermatidae > Chaetoderma > Chaetoderma sp. LZ-2023a. The sequence continues at coordinate 66,084,208 of CM067374.1, forward strand.
GTGGGCGGAGCTTAGCGACGGGGCATAGCTAAAATTAGATTCATCGATTGAGTTCCCAAGCTGACACATCACACCTTATATGCACACTTTGATTGAGAAAAATACAAAAGCTTATCAGCTTGTATCTTTCCTTCAATTCTCAATCCTCGTTAATCATGCTCAATCCAGAGATCGGTGTTCTATCGTGAATCACCCTTTCCCACTCACATGACAGATTTGACCAATCATAATTCAAGATAGTATTTAACGGACACTACTAGGCACATGCTTGAAATGTTTGTCATGATTGGTATCATAATTTTACATCCAATCGCTGATCACATTGCATATTACTTAGGTAGGTAGTGTAGCTCACCGGGTAGTGTCGGGCCGTTCCGGTGTATCATGTCGACTCGCCGCGCCGCAAGTGCACGACGAGTGATGACGCTGGTTAGCATCCGGTCTCTAAGCCCTAAGACATCAATACTAAAGACAGTGCTCATACATGTTACATAGTAAGATCTCCGAACTGGATAAGAATCCGGACATCCCGCCCCGCAACCACATAAAACGTTACAAGACATAGGTTACTTTGCACGAAAGCATTATTAGACCATTGTCCTATCGTTATGGTGGGGGTGAGAGAGACGAATACCCACCGTAAATGTCCTTCCCGTAAGGGCGTGGCAGATCTAAAGATCATGCCCAGACATTCTTATGGAATTCGGTGGGGATACGTATCTCGCCCGTCACCGGGTCCTTTGGAACTAACCGTTTAACCTGTCGTTAGGTTTATATACAAGTTTCCCAGTTTTGCACTGCGGTGCGGGAGGTTTGTTCAGGAATAAAAATCTCTGGATCGCGTCTCCTTTTATACTCCTCGTGACGTCACAGGCGCAGGCTCAAAGCAATCATCGTTCGAGCAACAGTCAATCAGCGCGTAGGTAATAATAGCGCAGCCGAATGTTCAAGAAGTTCTGCTGCCACGTAGTTATGACGTCATGGCACTATTTTGACGATAATCAAGAAGGGTTTTCCGTGGATAACTCAACCATTTCTTAACCGATTTTGAAATAGTTTACAGATTTAAAAAGCCCGTCGAATTTTGGTCTTGATAAATGCCAGATTTAACGGGAATAGGTAATCAAAAAGGCGTACAGGGTACCATCTCGGTACACTAAAAGCGCCATCCTATCTTGGTCGTAAACTACGTGCTCTATCAAAAATAACATTTAGACGCGCGCATGCGCATCATGCGTTTTAACGAACGTTTTCGCAACTCGATCTCTCTCATAGGCTCATATACGCTTATGGCTCTACCCAGGGGGGGGGTGGCGTGTTCAGGAGACGAACCCAAGACGGGCGGCGTGTACCCAGCTTAGCTGGTACGGCCGGTACCCACCCGGTCGATCCGAACTACACCCCCCCCCTCCTAGTTTGACATCCGTGGCAAACGATCGCGCATTGCGGATCGACGCACGGACGTACACTAGGCGGGAATTATAGACTTCCTGGGTAGGCGCGTGGCCGGAGAGGAGTAGTGACACAATAGACGCGTATTCAAGAGACAGAGCACATATGGTGCCAAAGAGGAGGGGGCGGCATACTTTTAGTTTTCAATTTTGACCTGGAATTATTTTTCCAGGCCTTTCTTTTTTTTTTTTTTATTAATATTACGGTGCGTGCTGTAACTTTATTTTGTAGATGTTTCTAAACAATAGCTCGCATGGGTGTTCTCTCCGAGTTCGGATAATCATTCTCTCTGCAGAGAACACCCAAGCTCCAACGTACCACAACTTAAGCTTAAATATATAATATAATAATAAGAAAAAGACAAGGTATATATAAACCATGTAACATACCCTCACAAGGTATTTATTGAATCACACCGAATTACTTGCGCACCCCGGGTAAATAAAGGGGTACGCAACACGTATCTCTTATTATTTATAAAAATATATATATATTTGCGGCTCATTATCGCGGGTCCACAACGGGCAGCTCTCGCTGGCCCCATATCCATCCTGACATTTAAGACAGGAAGAAAAATAATAAGAAAAATAGAATATAATAATAATAACTTAAAAGTTAGTTTATCAGGCAGCCCCACCGTAGCTGAGACTGCATGACGGGATTATGATACCATTGCACTGCGGGATGTTGTATTTTTTTACGTCGCACATGATGTTCTTACAACATCGGAGTCCGCAGTGCTCATTTTGTGTGGGACACAGCCAGACACTGAAGTGTGCAGCTGTGTCGGATAACCGTAGTCATCCAAGGGACGGGATTCAATTGATCTAACATATAAGAAGAAAAGTATTAAAAAAATAAAGTAATAATTAATACATTTCCGCGAATCGCACTATTGATGTTTCTGCTGCGTCACACGTGATCACACCTCTGCAGCGAAATTTCCCCATTGAGTCTGGGTCCCGCGACTGATGGTGGTGGGTCGCGGTGGATGCACTGTCATTGCTGAGATGCTTTCACTATTACTGGCACTGTCGGAAATATCTGAAGTGATGGTGGTGGAAATATGCGCGTCAATAATGTCTCTCACTGTTACTACCGGTTCTAATATATCCATCCGTAAGGCAGCGGCAGTACAAGTGGTTGCTAATGTCCGTGATGCTGTAGTGCTGGTAGTCGTCGTGGTCGCTGTTGTAGCTGTCGTGGTGATGGCGGTGAGCTGTACCGTATGCTGAGGTCGTGATGCGGGAGCGGACATGGCAGGAGACGACATCTTCCAAAACTTATCATATTTTAACAGACGCTTGCGGTGACGTTAGGCACGGGCTGAATGTCCTGTGCGTGGGCGATCCATCTCTTTCCCGTGTATGGACGTTCCGGCGTAGTTCCCTTTCTGATTGCTGGGTCAGAAAGGCTAGGAGGCGTATGCTGGATAACACGGGTCGGAGTTATACTAATCGCCGCAGGCTGCGACGGTCCTGGTCCCTCGTCTATGGTCAGTTCCGGCAGAGATGGTGACTGCGGGTAGTTTGAAATGTCTATTTCCACAGGAGTCGTAATCACTACCGAAACCGGCTGACTGGCTAACACTGTCTTATACACTACGGTTGCGGGTGTAGTGACTGTAGCCGGATGGCTAATAACTGATGCGGGTGCTGCCAGACTGGATTTTGCGGGAGACTTTCGCTTCTTACTCTGCTTCAGGACTGGTGTGGATGAAGTAACTGGTACCGGCGAAACGCTTACTGACGTGGCTGCGGGCAGAATTTCATGTCTGGCTTCCGGCATGTTGCTTACTGTAGCCGCGTGAAGACGATGACTAATGGAATATTTATGAGTAGTGTTCTTCGTGTGGGCCATTTTCTCAGTCGGAAGAACTTTGACCGGGAACCGAGACTCGAAACGGGTGGCTAAAATGGCACGATCCTCGTTCTCTTCTCCAGGAACTAATGTTACTTCTAACACACGGTGATGATATCGGGGCACGTGGGGCACCCCGTAGCGAGTAGCGGTGTAGAGATACTGGCACGTCACACAGAAGGCTGACTGGAAGAGATGATCCTTATTAATGTGAAGTGTGCGGTTGGATCTTCTAGTAAAAGTTCTAGTCCAGGGCTCTCCACTAGCTAATAATGAGCTGCACGGGAACCGTTTTGGAACTGGTACCGATTCTTCTTCAGACGAATCCGATAACGCTAAATCTTGTTCCCGCATGGTAGTTGGCTGCGGGTACCTTATTCAAAACCTAATGCCCTATCTCTTCATTGTATTTAAACTTTCCAGGCCAAGTATAATAATGAAATAATAATAAAACAGCAGAATTTGGTTGGTGACATGAAAGAAGCCTAATGCTATCTGTTCTTCCCTGGTGTCGAGTTTTGATGGGAACACAAAGTTTCAGAGCGCGCTTCCTCCTTTTATACTATTTGGTGACGTCACGGGCAGCGGATGACCACACCTAAAAGTTTTAACAGGTGATTCGGTCATTCTGATTTGAAAGTTTCCTCTTTTTCCGGCCTAGACGTCTAGGGATCAATTCTTCCCGTATAAAGGGAGTACTTTTAATTATAGGAAGAATGGCTCGTTAAACTTGTCTTAATTTCGCGCATTTAACAGCCTTCGATCAACATAGAAATGTGGTACTACCTTTTCTTCGCGGTGTCTCACCTTTTAATTAGCGTGAGGCAGTTCTCCAGATTGGATGCTTATAAACTTGCCTATTCTAATTTTGGGCTGGAGCGCTCGATGGGGTGTGTGGGAGCCAGGTGACGTCAGCGGTAATCTCCAGGACTCACCCTCGCCACTTCTCCATCACGCTGTGGTAGTCGCGTCTTTGGGCAGCTGTTTTGTTTAAAGCATTTGATCCAACTTTCTGGAAATAGCAGTAAATGTCACGTGGCTCTAAAAACATGTGGTTGATCGGAAACATATATGCTGTTTATGACGATGGTAAAAAATGCTGTTGCTGAGGTGTAGCCTGTTGTAGATGCGATAGATAGAAATATATATGTTACATCAAGATCGTTATAATGTCCCGTATTTGCGCGAGTTCTTTAACATGCGTCTTGGTATGTGTCTGTAATAGGTAGTTCGCAGCCCGTGTTGATTATAGACTGGAACACCAGGAAGAGAATTTTTGAAATTCTCTCTGTAATTTTGATGCCACTGATTTGTAGCACGGTAGAGCAGGTGTGTTCTTAATCAAAAATTCAACAGTAAAGTTGTAAGTAATTTGATGTGTGGTTTAAACAGATCTATTCATTCGCTAGATCAACGTTACTGATCCCGTCAAGATATCTGTGTTTTCCGAGCGGGAGGGCTGGCCAAGCATTCTCCTCAATGGGTAGAACTAGCTCCATCCCGGCCTAGACCAGACACATTAATACCATTTAATAATCGTTAAATTACAGTACAACTCGAAAAGTGTATGCGACAGTTATTACAATTTACAATGCCGTCGTTCGGAGATTGTGGATACAGTCAACCTGAGTGTCTGTGTTTCTGACATGTTGATGATTTGAATCTGATACGCGTGACAGGTTATCTGTGAATGATACTTGCGGTGTGGTGAAGGTGGCATGTTTATGGCTGCCAGGTACGGGAGTGGGGAGGGAGTGGCGGCGTGAATGTTAACTTTATCGAACCCTGAGGGTATTTCACTCTGTAATGGCCGAGCCTGTGGGCGGGACAGAGTTACTTTAGAGCATAGATGACCTGTCGGATGCTGTCGTAACCTTGATCAATCCATTGTCGAATTCCACTTTTCGGTAGTAAAATCCTACTTGGGACTGACGACAATGTGGGCATCTTGCTCTCTTAGTAATATCGACTGTTATTACGTGTAGATGAAGTATGTAGATTTAGATGTTTCCGTACGACATCGGGAAAAGAGAAAGGGGAGGACTGTTGGACAAACGTTCCTCCCGTGACGCGTACTGTAGATGGCTGTAGTGCATTTCTTATATCCACATGATCAGTTCTCCCGTAACTGGATAAGAGGGCGTATGCGGGAGATTTGTCGGCTGTTGTCTGTTGATGATTAATGCTGTTGCAGGATGTCCGGACTGCTGTATGATGCTGATGTTATAAGCGAAGTGGGCGCATCCCAGTTTTCCACAATTGTGAACGCCAAGTCTGTTGTTATTTGCGGGAGGTGTAGTCTGCGGGAGATACTATTTCTCCCGTAATTTGTACGGGAGGAATTTGTTGCGGGAATTTTTATGTCTCTTTTGGAATTAATTAATACCTGTAGGTGCTGCTAAATGCTGTTGTTGATGATGTTGAATGTCTTTGTTCTGCTGAGTATAACCGAGCAAGTATGTACTGCATACGCAATGACGAATTGACGTATCCAGTCTTGAAGGCAGGTGTGTTCTGTAGGTGTTGACGTTCTGTCTGTTGTGTGAGGTCCTGACTGCCCACAGGGGAGTATGGTAGGCCAATTGGAGGGGGTGGCCTTTTGACAGGGGGATGTGGTCATCTCCCGTTACACGATAGTTGGTGTAATGTCGTAGTTTTTAGACACCAGGAAAATTGATGGGGGGGGGGGCATAGCATGAAGTGGGTGGGAATGGGAAGATATCGGAGGAACAACTTTTCCATCCAGGCCATTGGACAAAAGAAAAAAAAATTATTCTTCAGATACGACTTCCCAGATCGAGTAGACCCGCGCTGAGGAGGGAGAGGGCGAGTACGTATCTTGTCATCGTCGTCAGCATTAGCTGCTTGTTCACCCACGTTCTGGCTTGGTAGAACCGGGGTTGAACTGTCATCACGGTGCTCTGCGCTAACCGTGGGAATATTAATTTCCGTAGAAATATCTGTCTGGGTACCGGTGTCAGGAGAAACGCCCAGTCCGAGCTCTGGTGCTGGGTCATCACTGACACAAGGTTTAAGTCGATCGAAGTGGATGACTGAGGTCAGGCCATCCGAAGCACGGATATGGTAGGTTACGTCCGAAAGTGCGGTATGTACAGAAGTGCGGTAAGCCATGAGTACATACGGGAGCCATAAGTCCCAATCTCTACAATCAATGCGTGTTTCCTTCATAAGCATCTCCGCGAGAATTCTGTTGAATCTCTCTACAATCCTGTCACTCCGGGGGTGGTATGGAGTTGTCCTTGTCTTGACGATATGGAACAATTTGCAGAGCTCTGATATGAGCCGGCTCTCAAAATTACTTCCTTGATCGGAGTGCAACTCATAAGGTATACCAAAGCGGCAGAACACATCGCTGGCCAAGACCTCCGCTATGGTGAATGCCTCTTGGTCCAGCAGAGCAAATGCTTCTACCCACTTCGTAAAATAATCTTGCAATACGAGGATGTATTTATTTCCATCATCCGTCGTATTCAACGGTCCGAGCACGTCGATAGCCACTCGCTCCCACGGTGCACCAACAATCCTAATTTGAGATGGTGTGATATGGTGTTGGCCAACAGCGCGTCTTTGGCATGGGATACATTTGCCAACCCATGCCTTGACACTATCGTGAATCCCGATCCAGTGGAATCTCAATTTGATACGGGCAACAGTCCTTTCCTTCGCCAGCTGCCCGGCATTACCATGTAACTGTTTCAATATAAATTCACAATAACTCTCCGGGACTACCAAACGGTCAATAACATATAGAACTTTGTTTATTAATTGATATTCTTCGAACCGTTGCTAATAATATTTCGCCATGGTGGATAGAGGTGTTATCGATTCCTTAGGAGGACCTACTCCCTCCTGAATCCACGAGTATATATTTCGTGTCTGTACATCTGTTGTTTGGTGGTGTGCGATTTTCTCTGGATTCCACTCTGCACACCTCAATTCGCGGATCTCCGGAGATGGCTGTGTTGCCTGTGTCACAGTTACGGCCTCTTCATGTTCAGCCTTTAGCGCCCTGAAGGAGCCTTCACACTCACTCGTCCACTCAAATGGTCGGTCTTTCTCGGTGATCCTGTAGAGGGGTGAAGCAATCTCGCTGAAATGTCGGATGTAACGGTGATAGTACTGGCATAGGCCAAAAAAACTATGTGTCTACATAACTGAAGAGGGCTGAGACCACTCTGCTACTGCCTTAATTTTTTATGGCTGAGTAGCCACTCCATCACCAGATATGACGTGTCCCAGGAACTCAATGCTCTGTTTAAAGAGATGACATTTCTTCGGTTGGAGTTTTAAATTGGCCGTGCCGAAGCGTGAAAGCATGGTGTCCAAATTTATTAATGTTTGCTCAAACGTTGGGCCGAAGACTATTACGTCGTCGATGTAACAAAGACAGATTTCCCATTGCAGGGTGGGTAATACTTGCTCAATGAGTTGTTCAAAAGTTCCGGGAGCATTGCACAAACTGTAGGGCATCTTGCGGAATTGGAAAAGGCCATCCCTACAAACGAATGCGGTCTTTTCCATGTCAGTTTCATCCCTGGCTACTTGCCAGTAACCGTTAGCTAAGTCAAGGCTACAAAACCACTTGGCTCCGGACAAGGAATCCATGGCCTGATCTATCCGGGGTAACGAATCAGCGTCCTTAACGCTAAGATCATTAAGGCGGCGGTAGTCTATACAAAACCGCAAGGTTCCGTCCTTTTTTTCTGCTAGTACTATTGGGCTAGCCCATGGAGATGCTGAACGTTCAATGATACCAGTCCGGAAAATGTCGTTCACTTGTTGGTGTGCTTCCGCTTCCTTATGAATGGGAAGACGTCGTACCGGTTGTCGTATGGGGTAATTATTGCCTGTATCGATGGAATGTCGTACGAGATGAGTTTCTCCGAGATCCATGTCTCCGGAGGTAAAACGATCGCGATATTTATGTAGGACTTTCCGAATTTCTCGTTTCTGTGATTGCAGTAATCCAACTGTGGCACGTAGATATAAATCATGTAAATGTTCGGGTAAATCATCAGTCATCTGTGGTGGTGTGTCAGCAAGTGCAGCTGATTCCAATGAGATTATGTCCACCAAATATCTGCAGCGTACTCCAGGTTCTAGAGTGATGGGATCTGTGGTACCATTGAACACTCTAAAAGGTATGTTTTCCTTATTAGTAGTGTCTACTTTTATGCGGGGACTTGCGCATTGTGAGGCGATCATATAATCAGGATCCGGTTCCAGCATGGTGATGTGTGTGTTGCTTCCTAACTGTGGTGCGGTGGCCCATAAGATTTATTCCTGTCCTGGCTCAACTGTGGCGGTACTTGATAATATAACTGCGCACCTGTCATATAATGACGACGCCGATCCAAGAGGGATTCGTCGGCCGTGTATGTCAAGTTCCTGTTGTCTGCAATGTATGATGGCTTCGCTCGCACTGAGAAAAGCAGAGCCGAGTAGGGATATCGTTATGAATAGAGGCGATGATGACTCGCTGTATGAATTGCATTTCCTCTATTTCGATAACTAAATTGACTACACCGGCTGCGAGCACATCAGCTCCCGTATCTGAAGGTAAATGTTTGTAGGCTTAAGGGGAGGTGGGATGCTCTCATACAAGCGCTTGTTAAATACTGTGATAGAAGCGCCGGTGTCGACGGTGGCACTGGTGGAAACGCCACTAAACAGACAGGCACACTTGTATATTACTTTGCGGTGTACCTATGGAAGAGTTTCCAATGATGCCATCTGCGACAATGGAGTCGGAGCGACATCACTCTGTATGTACTCTGACTGTTTCCGTATGGCTTCTTGTAATGTTGTGGATGGCTGGGTGAGGAAAGGGCCAGTTCGCCGTCGCCACTGGTGTGAAGGCTGCGGTGAAGACGGAGCTGGGGGTAGCAATGGTGATGGTGTTGTTGCCGTTTCTGTGTAGGCTGTATTGGTGTAGACAGCAGTGCGCACAGGATGACAGATAAGCTCCACCTGTGTGAGCCATTTCTTGCAATGCTTTATGGGATGGTTTGGCGAAGCACAGAAGAAGCAGCGCTGCCACCAGGGGTGTGCATTTCTCCATCTATGTCGGCGCTTGCGAATACATGAAGCAGAGTGAATCGTCTCTCCTGAGTTGCTACTGTCTGTGGATGCGGGAGATGATGTTGGATGAGGTGGTGTTCTGCATACCACCAAAGGACACCGATAATTTAGTGTCTTGGTGGCGGGACGTGGTGCTTGCAAAAACGTTGTTTCAGCGGAGGTGCTACGACCTACCACTGCCGTTTTACATAGGGTAGAAGGCTTGTTGTGTACGGAGAAAGAGGGGGATTGCTGCGGATGGGGGAGGCAACGTAGGCATTGACATGTGTGAAGCCGTGTATTTGGGTGCTGGTGTAAAAGCTATTTCTGGTGGATGATAGTTGGTCACTGAACGTTGTTGTACGAAGGCCACAGTTGAGCCAGGAGGTGGAGGGGGGCACCGAGGTGGCTCGGTGTAATTCGGTGCCCTTAGGAGTTTGACTGCTTCTCTGGTTGTGGTGTGTTGCGGTCAGGGGCAGGCGTTGTAGAGGGAGGTTGGTTAGGACACTGCTCCCTCCAATGTCCTGGATGACCGCATCCAAAACAGGTGTTGGTGGTGGTGCGGTACTGGTGGTGTTTGTTGTCCTAAACTTCGTGGTGGCGAGGTTGGTGCTAAGTGTCGTAACTAAATTTGTGAGTGTTGAGATTTGTTTATTAATCTCGTTCTTTCATGTTGCCGTTATTGTTGTTGTTTCGCTGGTTCCCACGCCCAGGGGCCCCGTTGGAGTTTCCTTTATGGGAATGCCCCCTTCCTCCAAGTGCTTGATTCTGATTGGAATTCTGTATACCTGGTGGTGGTTATGTCTGTTCGGTTGGTGTTGATGAACTGGGGGGAGCATTAGCGGGCGGGGCGATAGCTGCACCCTCTATCTCGTTTATAGGATGGAGTTGGCGTCAGTTAATCTTCTCCCGCTCCAGAAAGTTCTCTATACAAACCGCGTTTGCAGTTAATTGGGCCAAACTCCCGTGGTCACCTAGAAATAGCTTTTCTTTCAGGGCGGGCTCACCACTCAATGCATGGATAAAAGTGTCAAGATACAGATGGATCACGCCTTCCGTATTGGTGCTTGGATATGCGTGGGTGACTAGCCTTCTGATGTGGCCAGCTAACTCCGGAAGGGTTTCTCCCAGGCATCCTCAGAGGTTCTTGAGTTGAAGACGACTGGTTTCTCCGAGGGCTGTGTCGCCAAATCTCTCCGTCAATGCTCGTTCCAATTATGTGTAGGTGGGTGTGTAGTCAGTTCCAAGATCCGCAAGAACTTGAAGGGCTGTTCTGGAAAGTTTTGCGGTGAGATATGCACCCATTTGCTGATCGTTCCAGCGGTTAGTCCGACTTATGATATCGAACTGTATTTTATAAATGGTCCAGTCATTCGGCAAACTAAATTCGAGAGGGAGGATTACTCGGCCAAGACCGCAGGAAGAATGAAGTGGCTGAAATCCGGGAGGTGCGGATATCTGAGAATCTGACGAATATGCTGAGGCTGGTCGTGGTGGTGGTGGTGGTGGTGGTGGTGGTGGTGGTGGTGGTGGTGGTGGTGGTGGTGGTGGTGGTGGTGGTGGTGGTGGTGATTCCCGTCGATGCTGATGCCGAGGAGCTAGGATACGCGTACTCCAATTTAATGAGTCCGCCCCGGTTGTAGAGCGATAGACCGGCATGGGTCTATGGACGGGAGGCAGATTGTTGTGAAAATTACGTGGACGTTCTCCCCGAGGTAAGGACTAATATTCCTCATATGGTGGTGGTGCAGTCGGCTCACGGTCGTGATGTGTCGCGTGACTGATATACCGGTGAAATGGTGGTGCCGATTCCTCTCAATAAAGCTGCGGTGTGCCCCTTGAGTATAGTGTTGTGCTAGAAGGGGGTGGTGTGGGAGGTTGTCTGTATTGTGGATTATCCCCCGGCCATATAGTCTATAGATGACATGGGTGAACGATAGTAGTCTGACGGGCTATTGAGATGCCCGTAATCGGGTCTTTGTCGGGGTCGTCCACGATTCAGCCCTGTTGGTGGTGGCCTGTCGCGGATGTCCGATATGGTTCTGAACTCTGTTCCTACCTGTGAGGCATCCTGAAAGGTGCCGTCGCTAACAGGCGAAAACAGGTTACAGTGCGGCGTTGTTTATTCGAGTGAATTTATGGCATAGTCAGTGAGCATGTGAGCTAAAAATCCATCGTATGACGCTACCTCTTGATCAAGGGAGTCGTCGTTAGATGGAGAAGGTATTGAACTGAGCTCACCATATGGTGTGGGCGTGAGCTCGCTGCGGTTGCTTAATGTTCTTCGGGGCCCACATTGGGCGCCACTTGTAGCTTGCCAGGTAGTGTCGGACCATTCTGGTGTATCATGTCGACTCGCTGCGCCGCAAGTGCACGACGAGTGATGACACTGGTTAGCATCCAGTCTCAGGGTGACGGACCTTGTACGAGACTGCCCTGCGGGTAACAAAACTCGGCCCTAAGGCCGGTGGAACTCAATCATTCCAGTGGGGCCATGCGACCATCGTTGCGAACATTAAACACAACTGTCTCATCCCAAGAATTTGTGTCACCAGTATGCCTGTCCATAGCAATTTCATGATCTATGGACTTACAAGATTTGATTTGGTGACCTAAAAATATAGGTCTATACAATGATTTTACCTAAACAGTTATAAATATGCTAGATAGAACTAAAATAAGAGCATACGAAAATACGAAACATAGAGGCAGGTAGATGAACATTTAAACATGGGGCTCCCGGAGCTACCACACAGACTCGTAGGTCTGCAGAGGCATCCCCACAAGGGAGGCTCCCATACACGAGACGTAACTAATTAACTTAATATAAGTTATTATACCTCTAAGCTGAAAGGAAGAAGGTTATCTCGGACAAAAGGTTATGTGCCTCACGCGGGCACTACTCCTAGTGCTAGTTTGGGTGAGGAGTATTATCCTTGCGTGGACCGTCGTCGCTGAATTCTTGTGAGAGGTAAGTGCCTTGCATGGGCCTCCGTCTCGGGAAGGTGTCACCACTGCTTAAAGCGGGAGAACAGTAGTAGGCAGAAATGGGTCCACTCTAACATTTCAACCAAAAATGCTTGAGGAAGAAAAGACCATAGCTAGTGAGATTATGACTATAGGCCTGCGTGCTGTTTTACGTGAAGACGGGATGAGCGATTCCTGACGGATTCCTTCGTCACCATCTTATGTGATTCTTAGTATGCTGAGTTAGTAGTTGCCGCTTTATTTATGCGGGCCTTCTGCTTTGCTTAATTAGCGCGTAGTTGTTTTCAAAACAAGAACTATTTTTGGCCACAACTGGCTGGTATCTACCTAGCTATTAGACACGGCTGTCTTTGAGAACAGATGTCCCACGACATCAATACTGAAGACAGCGCTCATACATGTTACGTAGTAAGGTCTCCGAACTGGATAAGAATCCAGACATCCCACTCCATAACCACATAAAACGTTACAAGACATAGGTTACTTTTCATCAAAGCATTATTAGACCATTGTCCTATAGTTATGGTTGGTGTGAGAGAGACGAATACCCACCGTAAATGTCCCTTCCCGTAAGGCCGTGACAGATTTAAATATCATGCCCAGACATTCTTATGGAATTCGGTGGGGATACGTATCTCGCCCGTCACCGGGTCCTATGGAACTAACCGTTTAACCTGTCGTTGGGTTTTTATACAAGTTGCCCAGTTTTGCACTGTGGTGTGGGAGGTTTGTTCAGGAATAAAAATAATAATTAATATACGTGTTCGCAGTATTTTCCTACATTGGCTAAAGTGCTAACTTCTAAGTATCCAAAGATACAAGGGAAATTTATGTGACACCACACCCTGGACATCACCGCTCGGAAACCCCAATAGTTTTCCAGAGTTGGATCAGCCCATGATGCGGATAGGGACATCCAAACAATTAAGAAGCCACAAGCCTGAGTGGAGCATGAAGAGAGACAAAATCATGGAGTTATGAGTCTTACCGGAGTGCAGGGCTAAATTATCGCACTGCCAGAAGGGAAGAGTATGCAATGAAGAAAGTGTCTCTAATCATTTTGAACCTATCCTATCGAGCTGAATAGAAGAGGTTTAGTCGGTAGCATGCTGGACTAAACAGAGTTATAGCACGGACAACGACCTCAGTGAAAAATTGTTGGTGGCGGGAGAAGGTGTTGCATATATAAGTGTTGCTGTATAGTGTTTCCTACGTGCACTGCAGTCCTATATTTTCTATAACTAAGCAAAACATATGAACTGATGGCCATTGGCCATATATATACATAATCTAACCAGAACAATCAAAACGGTATCAAATGTTAAGTTATATATATATATATATATTAGTACAGGTTAGCGAACCTACTATAATGCGGTTAGCAACACATTGAGGAAAATGAGAATAACTATAAACAAAATACAGAAATTATAACTAGCGGTCCTAGGACCGTTACAGTACCTTTTAGTCATCGGGACCGTTCTTACGGATACAATACTATTAACGAAATACATATTGAGAAATAATTAAACTGTGAAGTATAGGTACTTGAATACTCGGTAGTCATTCTTAAGTTAGGCTACCATGTTACTGAAATTGAGACATCATTCCATAGTTGACGTGCGTTGATGCATTCTCAGGAAGCTGGAAAGTTCCCGCAGGTTGGTTCCCGCAAGCTGTGTTCCGCAAACAAGATTTCCGCAAGAACCCTCATGGCGGGAGGACATCTCTCAGCACTGTAATCCTAATAGGATGTCAAACGAGCAGTCAGCAAAAGATACGATAGTACTACTGTGGTGAAGAATGTTCTCGTACACCGATGGCATGGATGGAAGGTGTAAACAACCCGATCACAAACGGGGGTTGTCAGAGGTAAACGAAGATACAAAACAAAGCTTCACGGTGCTGGGTACGTCAGCCAGCTCTGAAGACGCACAGGGCAGAGTGAACTTGCTGCGGTCGAAAGTCAGAAGAACCTACACGATATTAGTGCGGTGACAGTTGAAATACCACTTTTAGGCGTGGCCAGCAGATCCAGCGAGTCATCCATCAAAGAACATCCTGCCTCTACATCTGTAGAATCACATATTCAGGCCGTAAAGGCCTCGCCGCAAATTTGTGTTCCGAAGTAGATATTGATATTCGTGAACAGTAATCAGAAAGTTCCAAATTACTCACGTAATTAGGGAGTTACAAAATTGTTTTAGTGCGGTGGGTTGGGCAACTGCCAGCTACGGGAGAAACACCCGACACATAGCGAAGTAATACGCGTATTGTCTGTTGTGCTGATAGTAGCTGGTACAGATCCAACCTGTTCAGCCCCTGACCGAGGATGCTCTCGACCTCTGGATCGCGTCTCCTTTTGTACTCCTCGTGACGTCACAGGCGCAGGCTCCAACCAATCATCGTTCGAGCAACAGCCAATCAGCGCGTAGCTAATAATAGCGCAGCCGAATGTTCTAGAACGTAGTTATGACGTCATGGCAATATTTTGAAGATAATCAAGAAGGGTTTTCCGTGGATAACTCAACCATTTCGTAACCGTTTTTTAAATAGTTTACAGATTTAAAAAGCCCGTCGAATTCTGGTCTTGATTAATGCCAGATTTAACCGGAATAGGTAATCAAAAAGGATTACAGGGTACCATCTCGGTACACTAAAATCGCCATCCTATCTTGGTCGTAAACTACGTACTCTATTAAAAATAGCATCTAGACGGGCGCATGCGGATCATGCGTTTTAACGAACTTAGTCGTTTTCGCAACTCGATCTCTCTCATAGGCTCATATACGCTTATGGCTCTACCCAGTGGGGGGGGGGGGTGTTCAGGAAACGAATCCAGGACGGGCGGCGCGTACCCAGCTTAGCTGGTACGGTCGGTACCTGATCGGTCGATCCGAACTACAGTAGTTATAACGTGATTGCAATGTATCTTTCCAGTTTATCCCTCAATTATAACATCATAATCAACCACTCGAAGTATTGGATGACGTCATATTCAATGACGTTGTTAATGACGCAAATAAGTTCGTCACAAACGCTTACTTGATGAATGGATAAACGTTGTTGTACGAATTGCATGTCTTTACTATTTAATAGAGACGCTGGTGAATATTTTGAAACTAATTTGACTAGGCGCTGTTGTTGACATATGCAGCAACAGCACCCAGTAAAATTAGTTTCAAAATATTCACCAGCGTGCCAGTATAGTTTTCTGCCGAGAAACTGATAGTCAGGAAGTTCAGGGATCGATCGATCCCAACACGGGCGAAGTGTCGATGGAGTTTAGCTAAAGATGGGCGAGGCTTAGCCAAAACTGGATTCCTCCATTGCTCAACAAATCATCATCAAATTTTCTGTCAAAGATAGATGCAAAATAATTCATTAACTATTATTTGATATAGCACCGTCCCATTAAAAATATTTTTTGTTAACCCTTTCATGGCGAAACCAGCCAAAAAAAACCCTCTGTGGTCTTGAGGAATATCCATTTGCAGGCCAATAGAAGGCTATTCTTGAAAATTCATCATTAGAATGATAACCGAGCCGGTCGTCCCAATGATAGATTTTCAGCAAATTGTCTTCTGTTGGCCTGCAAATGAACATTCAATACACAAAATTTAGATTTTCTTAACCGAATTTAGCAATTAAAGGGTTAAAATGTTGAAATTTCCTTCAGTCTAAATGCCAGTACAAAACCATCCTGATTATTATAATTCAGGATGTGGAACCAACTTCCTAGTGAGTATAATGTTACATCGGAATTGTCAGAAATTATGATGCGCTGGCGGAAGTTTGGCACCTAGGCCTATGCACAACGTTCTAGTCACAGAAAGCGAAATGACATTTTTCCTACCATGATAATTATATTTAAACACGTTCATTCCAAAATAACACATTGATTATATTAGCTTTAGTGTGTTTCCTCAAGGCGCAATGGATGGATCCAATTTGTCGGTCAAATATTGACGTCGTAGTGAATTACGTTACATATAGGTTGACATCAAAATCATAATTAACTAACAATACTCCGTCATGAAGCTGGAATAATCTGTCAAGTGTACGAGTTGTATATCCTTGATGGTTTTACTATTTCATTTAATTACATTGGATATTTTGAAACTAATTTGACTGGGCGCTATTGATGACAAAGGCAGCAACATCAACCAGTCAAATGTTCAACAGCTTACACGTATACAAATCTTGGAAGCTAGATTCTGGAGGGTCAGCATGCGCGCTCAAAGTGAAGCTGGTGTTACAATGCGCGCTCAAAGTGAAGCTGGTGTCACAATGCGCGCTCAATGTGAAGCTGGTGTTACAATGCGCGCTCAAAGTGAAGCTGGTGTTACAATGCGCGCTCAATGTGAAGCTGGTGTTACAATGCGTGCTCAATGTGAAGCTGGTGTTACAATGCACGCTCAAAGTGAAGCTGGTGTTACAATGCGTGCTCAATGTGGAACTGGTGTTACAATGGGCGCTCAATGTGAATCTGGTGTTACAATGCATGCTCAAAGTGAAGCTGGTGTTACAATGCGCGCTCAATGTGAATCTGGTGTTACAATGCACGCTCAAAGTGAAGCTGGTGTTACAATGCGCGCTCAATGTGGAGCTGGTGTTACAATGCGCGCTCAAAGTGAAGCTGATGTTACAATGCGCACTCAGTGTGAAGCTGGTGTTACAATGCACGCTCAAAGTGAAGCTGGTGTTACAATGCGCGCTCAATGTGAAGCTGGTGTTACAATGCACGCTCAAAGTGAAGCTGGTGTTACAATGCATGCTCAAAGTGAAGCTGGTGTTACAATGCGCGCTCAATGTGAAGCTGGTGTTACAACGCGTGTTGCGTATGGATCTTCAATTCATTTTGACCTACATAGAGCTATGTGCGAAGCACCTTAATATATATGATAACAACAATGAACTACAACTCTATTATTACTATGTCCAAATATTCCCAATAATGGTGTACAGCCCAGTACAGGTTATTTAACTCAGTCATAATTCACATTTGCATATTCGTTATATAGCGACAACGACATATTGCGACATAACGTACAACAGCTGTGTTTGTCAAAACAGAATTGGCCTAAATTATGATTCTAAAATCTATTACGTGAGGTAATGTACGCAGCAGACAAAGGGAACAATCTTAAAATAATCTGTTGCTCCTGTATTCGATAATACAACCGCTCATAACATAATGACATTTAACCATAATAATATATTTTCCTTAAACGTTGTAATTGGTTCACTTGAATATAATCTCAAACCCGCACTGCATAAAATGCTCTGATAATTGCCGTTTTGCCACAAACACATATATCCTAAAGGCCCTAATTATTATTCAACGCCTGTCGTGTTTATTACATAATGCTGTGATGGGCCGTGTTACCAACTGATGATTCCTGTTTTAGCTATGCCCAGCCCATGTCTAGCTAAGCTCCACGTATGCTTTGCCTACGATCGATCGAACTCGGAATTCACAGAATCCCAATATCAAGGTATACAGCTAAGCGACAGCAACAGTCAAATTAGTTTCAAAATATTCAACAGAATGGTTATTACGTTGGGAGGATGTACAATTCGTACGCATAGCGGACTTTGCAATGTTCATGACAGACTTAGCTAAGTCATTCATTATGCATTTTGAGTGTGACGCCAGCCTACATGTGACGTAATTCATCATGACATCATATACTTGAGTGATAGATTGGATTCAACCATTGCATTACTGTATAAAGACGAATGATAATTTACCAGTCTATACACCATCCAATGTTCGTTTTCACCCATCCGTCCACCTTTCCATCCGTGCACCCATCCCATCACAACTCATGGTCAAAAGTCATGTGCGAAAAGAATCCGATCTGCCGCTCAAGTATATGACGTCATAATCAATTATGGCCTACCTCACATGTAGGCTGACGTCACAATCAAAATGCGTAGTAGTGATTGACGTATCTAGGTCCGTCATGAACACCGAATACTCTGTTAAGTACGAATTGTATATCTCTACTGCTTAAAAGACATTATGTTGAATATTTTGAAACTAATTTGACTGGGCACTGTTGCTTCCACATTTAATTTGACTGGACGTTGTTGCCATAGGCAGCAAGCGTCTCCAGTCAAATTAGTGTGGCGGGGCGGCAACCGTCTCGCGCCTGTCAATCCAGCTGTCAATGCCTGGTTTGGTGTCGTTTGGAGGGGCCGGGCAGTCAGACATCACGAAAGCATTCGTAGTGTCCTTCGAGCTCCGAGTCCGGGCGCCGATCTGGCGTGGTCAGGTCACTCAATCGTAGACCGTTCACACCGCGGAGTCCTTCTAGGTGTCTCTCGATCAGGTGTCTCGTGACTTGCGACGTCGTCAAATGGCCACTTTCTTGGGGCTCCCCAACAAACGTTTGCTGGTCGGAGTTGATCAACCATCTCCTTGAAGACGTGCAGGTCCGGTCGAGCATTCCCGACATGGCTAGGTGCATGTAGATGTTGCAGTCGAGCAGCTGGGCCACCTCCAGTGAGCGATGTGTTGCCCTCTGTTCTCAGCTGGTAGCGTTCCCTATTTAGTCGGACGGAGGATGCGTGCGCTGAGGTGTGCTGTAGTCCTTGTGGAGGTGGAGGCAGACATTTCTTAGAATGTGTGACTGAAGTGTTCTTGTAGTGGTGGTGCCGGGGTGTGCATTTCTGTGGTGGTGTTGGTTGTTCTTTTATTGTGGTGGCGGTAGTTGTTTTATGTGCAGTGGAAATGTTTTCTCAGGCCAGTAGTTCCTTCTGGCGATAGTACGGTCAGGTTATCTGCATGGTAAGGCAGGTGTGAGCAAGTGTAGTGTGTGGAGAGGCGGAAATGGTGGCATGTTGCTCTCTTTACCCCCAGGTGGCTTTCGCTCTTCCCTACCTGCGTTTGAGCTAAACTCTTTAGGCGATTCTCTTTTGGGCACTAGTGTGATAGGAGGAAGCAAAAGAGAGAGAGAGAGAGAGAGAGAGAGAGAGAGAGAGAGAGAGAGAGAGAGAGAGAAGGGAGAGAAATCGCAAGGGAGGTCTTATGCTAGATGTTGTCTAAAGTGTCCATGCACGTATTCTTCATCGGCCAAAAAGTGTACAAATGGAATGGCGAGAGGAGCAATTCACATCCTCGTCATCGGGCGGAATGTCTTCCTATCTCTAGATCGTCACTCGACAGGTAGGAGGGCCTATTCGGGAGCGAGAAGCTGTCTCTCAGATACTTAATGGGAGTTTTAAGGAGCAGGCATTTTTGGAGGCGGGAAGACAGCGGTAATTCTCCTTGCAGTTGATATATTGTTAACGGTCACTAATCGTCCAGTCAGTCTATAAGAGGTTATTCTATCTTGAGAGTATTTGGCTCTGGTACTAATTTCAAATGTTCTGCTTAGAGTGAAACAAGAACTTGCTTTCTACTTCAATGTGTTGTCGGAGTGGGGGTGGTAGGGTTGGGGTGACTCTTCACAGGAAGGGTTTAGTGGATACCACCTGGTTGATCCGATGTTCTCAGGAGATGTCCAGAGGCGGTCTGCCTATCTCTAACAATTTAGTGGATCCTGCGCTAGGTGGTAGTTTAGCTAACATAGGTATTTTTGTAGTTTAAGGTCTCGTGCAGCCGCAGCAGGATGTGATCGTTTAGTTTAAGCGAGAACCTCTACCCTCGTAAAGTCAGACTAAGACCGATTTAAGTCAAATGTTTTCTGCGTTGCGTATGTGACACCGGCCCATGTAGCTTAAAGAGGAAGAGATTGGGAAATCTCCGCCGAGTCGAGGTGCTGCTATAGTCTAATACAACGACAGACTGAAAAAGGCACTGGTGATTTGAAGAAGATTCCGGTTGATGCGCCGGTTACCAGATTCGGTTGCCAAGATGAAGAATGATAGCTGCAGGATTGCTACTCGATGGAGAAGATCGTGTTGCGGTGGATTTTCTTCAGGATGCGCTTAGTGTACACTTGTGGCTGTAGTGTGGTACTTCATGTGGCAAGATCGTCTCAGAAAGACTGGACAAGGGCCATTAGCCACATTAATCTAAGGCAAAAGGATGGGCGGAACATAGTTGAAGTTTTCAAGGAATATGTCCATGGGGAATGGTCTTAAGTGGTGATAATTAGTTCGCAGTGTTTAGATTATTCGCAGCGAGTGCAGGGAGGTGGCAACAGTGTTATTAGGTGTAAGGAACGCGATCTGAGAGCCATGGCGAGCCAGAGACTCAGCTTTCCTTATCCTACAAATTTTCGCTTCTCAAAGAGGCACGAAGGCCTATCGGGACAATGCAGATCGTGGTGTCTGAGACATACAACGATCATTGCAGTTCTGAGCGGGAGCTACGAGGCAGGTGGCAAAACTAATGTCCACAGGTAACTTCAGTTTAAAAGGGCATTGCAAGTGATATGCAGATGGCCAAACGTGTCCAAAAGGGGGGATCTTTTTTGACAGAAGACAGGCATCTTCGATCACAGCACTATTATAAGTCGTCACATGCACGAAGCGCAAAGGACGCCACCCACATATTTGGATGCTCAGGCAGATATCCTGTTATGTATATCAAAAAGCGACACAACTAACAATGCTAATATATATCTTGGCGTCGATCGGAGCACGAGATCGCCACCCGAATATGACAGCTAAGACAAACGATCTCTTTTAGAATTCCTTAGGTGGAAAGAAAAGAAAAGGCCCCTGTAATAGCGGAGAAATGCTTAGTGCGGTATAAATCTGTAAAGAAGAGAAAACTTGATTAGTTACTACATTTAAAATTTAACGAATACTTTCAAGTCCTGGTAGATCAGTAGAAATAGCTGTCACAGTTCTTCCGCAGATGCAGGGTCTAGGTTTTGTTATTGCGGACGCGACAGGCTTTCAAACAGCCTTGGTAGGTATATTTCCAAGACACAGGGTTATGCAATGGCTTAGTCCTCAGTGGCTGTAGATCACACTGCCGGGAAGATGGAACTTAGTAGAGCAGGGAAAGTTCAAGCAGATTTTATCGTGGCTAGAGTGGAGTAAGTACAATTTCACGAGATTTTTCAGCACAAAGACCTGGTTTACGGTGAAGGTACGAGGCGGCACAAGGCGAAACTCGAGTTCGAGGTTTTCCTGCATGAAGCAGCTGTTCTGGGGCGGTAACTGGTTCAGTCCTTCTTCTTCCATATCAGGTTCAGGTGGTAGCTTGAGGTTTACATGCACGAGTAGCTCAAGGAGCAGCGGAAAGTCTTCCAAGGCAGCAGAATAATTTAGGATGTTAGTTTGGCTGCTAATCCCTCTAAATGGCCTTTTGAAAAGGCGATTCAATGCTGCCGGCTTTTTAGTTGTTCGATCAAGGCAACCAGTCAAAGTAACTGTTCCACAGTGGAAGTCGCACAAGTAGTAGCAAGTGGAGTGGGACAAGGCAGACCGTTGACAGGAGTTGATTGCCGAACTGTCAGTGCTGAGTCTGGTGGAAGTCTGATCATGTTCAGCACAGAACAGGCTCCTTTTAAACTAGCCAGCTCTGAATCTCATTATTTACTCAGCCATTCAGGTGTCGCTAGAATAAGTTAGCGAGCTACGGCTGCATCTAAGCGAGAGAGTCAACCAGTCAACCAGTCAATGGCGTGGAAGAATCTGTGTTTCTCTAATCATGGTAGATGGTATTTGATGCCGGTCCTGGGGTTGCCTGTTTCTAAAATATTCGTGCAGGGTTGTCTTAAGAAAACGGGATCCAAGCACTTTCCAATGGCACCGAGCATCCCCGGTGACATTGTGATCATAGGCCATTATTCCGAGGAAGAAGTTGTGAAAACTAGTATATACATCCTAAAAAGTGTCTACCTGGTCAGCGGCATCACGCATACATGGCCATGCCCTGCCCTATGAGAAAACCTGTCTATCACCAGGCCCCACACATCCGCACGGGATACAAATTGTGTCTTAGACACCTTTTTGCCCTCGCCCGTGCGTTTGTGTATTGCCATCCCTCGGGGCATCATAAGTCCACTCACATAGCTACGCTGTTCGTGCAGACATTAGATCTCATGCTATGTGAAGTAACATTATGCTTGTGGGCTGGATGGTAGCCAATCGGGCTTCATTTATATTCAATTTCATTGGGCGGAACACAAAGGTCATTTATATCTAGGACGTTTCCTTAACTTAGCGGGATATCATAGCCTGCAAGCGCGGTACTTGATACTGGAGCAGAGCGGGAGGGTGAGGATCGAGCAATAGGATGATGCCATCGGGGTAGCCATAGCGTAGTCCAGGGCGGCATTTACTGGTTCGGGTTGTCAGGTCCTTCCCGTTATCCGTCCACATTAGTTTCGAAATATTCAACAGGTTATCTGTATAGTTACCTTGAAATGATTTTGGGAAAGCATGATTCAAAGTATATAAATCGATCCCGACACACGCAAAGCATGGACGGAGCTAAGCTAGAAACGGGTGGGCATAGCTAGAAATTGGAGGCTATAGCTAGAAATTCGCGTGTCATAGCTAGAAATATCTGGGGCATGGGTAGAAATGGGTGTCTGTATTCTCGTTTTATAATCTATATGGCTATGAGCGTTATTATAAGCAGGATATTTACAGTACAACTAAAAATAACTGAACATGTGTCCAAAACAAAATAGAATGTACTGTTGAAATGTTGGAGGTAGGTTGATTGAAGTCAAGGGTTCCAATGGACCTTTCCAATTTTAGCTATGCCCCGCCCATCACTAGCTAAGCTCCACCCACACCTCGCTCGTGTTGGGATTGATCGATCTCTGAACACCCTGACTATCAATTTCCCAAAAAACTACACAGGTAAGCTATTGAATATTTTGAAACTAATTTGACTGGGTGCTGTTGCTGCCTAAATTCGTTTCAAAATATTCAACAGCATGTTTATTAAATAGCAAAGAATTACAAAGACATACAATTTATACAACATGTCGGGCTCTTTGAGATTTGATGACGGTCTATATGGAACCCTTTGTGACGTAATGATTGTGACGTCACCATATATGCGCTGAGCTGATTATGACGTCATACGAGGTCAGATGACGGATGGATACTCTAGAAAGGTGAATTGAACTACGTCCAAAATATTCAACAGAGCGTTTCTTACATCGTATTCAAAATCATACTAACTAACGTTTTTGTTTTAACAATATGCTACGTTATTCCTCAACTGGAGTTACATGCAGCTAATACTATTAGTGACTGGTTCCATATACTATTGCAAGCGTACATGAGTGTGAGATTTTGTGACCGTTAAACATTTTGTCTTTCTTTTGCTGCAAACTCTAATTATCTTCTTGATAGCAAACAATTTCGGCGCATCGCCCCTGAGTAAATGTGATATTGGTCCAGTCATGCAAGAAAATAATGGCTTTGTTCTACCACCTAATGAGGATCAATTTGATTGATGAACCAGGCTGTTGTCCCCGACCAATAGCTTTGTTCACAAAGTCTACACAATTAAGGAAAACACAGCGTATATACGGTCAACGATGCCACGATAATTTGTATCCGATAATGAAGCCAATTAGCCGGAAATTAGCTGATATGTGAGCATGAATATGTTTTGCTTGAGTAGCCAGATTTGTTTTTATATAGCATCATTATGCTATCTGTTGATCCATCAACTAGCCTCTGATCAGATTGCGATATCGCCTTTCAGTTGTATGAATAACAGTTATCGTTAACCACTTACACTCTACAACCACATTGTCTCAGTTCCAAAGCAACACCATGTCCACGTTCTTGAATATTGAAACTAGGTAGGCTACTCATGGAGAAGTGTAATTTGTTCAATGCCATAATATCACCATCACTTCATCATCAGTATATATCTATATATACGGATACACTGGAGATTGTCAGGTCCTCAAATGAGCCATACGTGTTTGGGTGTGGTGCTGAGCTCAGAGTTCAAAACGTTGTTATTATGGCTGCATATAGTGGGAAATCCGATAGACTATGGTCTGCATTAACAGAGCATATCTCACATTTGGAATTCATAGAATAGATGGAGTTTGAACACGTTAGCAGCGTAGAGATGATGGCCTGGTCAATGTGATTGGGTTTGTGATAATACTCATCGGGGCGTTGGTTTGAATTAGATAAATCTTATAATTTCACGCATCCGCACAGACCACAAGAGCCTCTTGTCATTGTTGTTTCTTTTGTTGTTGTTGTTGTCGCTTGGTCCTTGTTCCTTGCGTAGCTGGATGGGTCGATGCAGGGCACCATGCTCTGGAATGATACCAGGTGACGTTGGCTGTTGGCAACAATTGGCGGCGGGTGTCGATCGCGAGTGGTCAGAGGCGGCAGTGTGATTGTCACGGCGGCATGCGTCGGCATAGCAGTAGTTATCATTGGGGCACCCAGTGCTCCTGGCATGGGGCGAGTGTCGTCCGATCTCAACGGAGCGGGTGAACCACTCATCTCTTGCCTCCCACAGGAGCGATCTCCCTCTGCTCTCCCTACAAACGTTTGCAGTCCAGAAGCGGCTGCTACATTTATTGTTGCACTTCATCCTGCCGCATAACGGAGCCGATCCCCTTTTGCAGGTTAACCTTGATCATAGAATCAGAGTCGTCGAGACGAGATGCATTGGCGGTTAGCTGGCGGCATATATATTTTATATATAAGCAATGCTCGTGTAGAGCGTACCCTATGAGCGAAGAGGAGTAAACTATTTAATTAGTGCCCTACGGTGTTATGGATAGGGTTGTGGTTAGGTTTTGGTTAGGGTTAGCATTACGGTAGTATTGGTTTCAGACTTAAAGATAGGGTTAGGGTTGGGTTACTTAGGGTTAGTTTTAGGGCTTGCCTAGGGCTAGAGCTTATGTTGAATTAGGTTATGGATTAGTATGGGTGTATGTCTAAAGTTAGGTTTATGGAGATGTGTAATAAAATTTTGAGTCGGTCAGTTCTCCATGGAGATGTTTGTGTGCGGAGACGGGACACAAACTCGGGGTATGAGTTCATGTGTACTCTCCCCCGGCATTATGGCTGGACAAGCATTGCGCGGAAATCATGCTTTCTTTGTACTAATGGAGAGTGCTGATGTACGGGGAGCTGACATACCTGTCAGCTGCACTTAAAACTGCACCAAATATGGCAGAATTAAATTAAACAGCGCTTTCTTGAAACGGCGTTCTGTCCTTGATGCGCCAGCCGCGGGTGGGCGTGGGGGTCACATGATCGGCTTCCTCCATCTCACGCGTCCTTATTTGATCTTTATCTTCGAGCTCGCCTTCCCCAAATTAAAGGCGCCTGAATATAAAAGGAGTTGTTTGTAAGCGTGCGCAAAATTCATAAGGTTTTGAAAGCAAGGGACAGGCGAGCCAGTTCATCTGAGTCAAAAACTAGAGCAATTCTCATAATACGGTTAATATCTTCGCCTGCCCTCAGCATAAACACCCTTGCGACACCGAAATTATCATTATTAAAACTAGTCAAGTGCTAGTATAGTTAAAAATCAGCTTTCAGTAACAAGTTTAGTAATCTCTCCTCGCTTGTGTCCACGCCAACCACCAGTCAAACGGCATCTGCAGAAATTCTTTGATTGATTATTTACGTCAGTAGGCCACAGAGCGTGGCCATTTATCTGCCTAGAAAAGACGTAAGTCAGCGAAGTCCATTCCGACGGACATTTGTTTATCCAGAAAGAACTTTCCTCTTTAGTGAAAATAGACTTTCTTTAGTACCGTAGTCCACCGCGTTTATAGACGTGGGACTCCAGCTATGTGGTACCTGAATATTAACACCAGAACTGTCCTTAGTTATATCAGGCACATGGATACTTATCCGGAGATCAATGACGGCGACAAATTTTCCTCGTGTGTTGTCTTTGTGTGCTGTCTTTGCGTAACTAATATTTAGAAGATGTTTAGACCTTGAGTCCACAAAGGGACTTGGACGATTTTTCCTGCTTTTTACTTCTCATGTTCAATCCTGCAAATCCTGGAAATCGTCCAATTGGGTAAATGGGCCACTGCCATTCCTGACATGTAATTTTCGAGAACTTTCCAAGTTAGAGTGAAATTTTGGAAAGTGATCTGGTTTAGGCACGTATCCAGACATTCAGTTCCGAGCGACATCTCCTGGCCAGTTTAACAGATGGTTGATGTTTAATATTTGTGTTCAGCTGTTAAAATCAGTGGTGGACCTTTTGACATAATCGGTGCTGACGAGAGGTGAATTGTTGGGCGGAAGTCATTGTTATCCACGCTGGAAACTTCCCCTTTTAGTTGTCCAGATTCGTCTGGACTTTTGGCGATCCTGTTCTAGAAATTAACATTTGTCACCCACCGCCACACATGGGGACGTGCCTATTTATACCTTCCGGAAGGACTCCCATATTCATTCATTTACGGACACGTTTGCAACTTCTGGACACTGTGTTTTCTTATTAGTTTATTATTATTTATTATTATTTATTTGTATTACTATCAAACTCCACCCGTAAGTTTTTAGCCTTCAACATTGTTACACACACAATATAGCTAAGGCGAATTATTTACTGTCATGGGGTCAGCAGATTTAACAGAATAATTTATAGTAATTCGCCGCTAGAGATTTGAAGGTTAATAATAGCTGACAATCCAGTTTTATATTTCATTTGCGCAGACCAATGTAATATTTTTTCCTGAGGGTTATTGAGCATTAATGGTTGATTCAGTTATTTGTAATATTAAGTTATATAACCTGAAATCGGAACACACTTTTCGCCTCTCCTCATAGATACATCGCTTTTCCCGTCCTACGACGGCTAGTAACATACATCGATGGACTGTGATAACACATTCTCCCTTGCGGACGAGTTTCCGACTTGGCATAGTTTTGGGAGTTCGTGGATAATTCAAATACTAATTCCCTAAGTTTGGTAGCCGTGCCAACCGTCATATATGGGAGACGACATCTGAATGCCAACATTGTCAACAATTCTACAGATGTTCCCTTCCTCCAGTGGAAGGTATTTTAGCCCTTACAAATCACGTTCAACATTTATACCATACAAGCGACGCCTTGGCGTGCCACGTTAGTTGAAGCAAGTTAGACTAATATTGAATTGATTTAAGCAATTGTGGTATGTACTGGCGAGTTCTGAGATCGTCAAATTTAACTTATAATAAGTTTTTCTATACCATAAGAGAGTATTGTGTGTTGTGATAACACTCTTATTGCCCTTCTCAGAAGCAGCTTTTGTGAACACATTCAATCGTCCACACCCTACATAGAGATGCAGTTGGATCTTTCATTTATGTGGTATAAGTCGTTTGGGCTTGTCCAGAAATGGACGATCCATGCTGGACTGAATCTCTCCATGATACGCACACACGTAGATGGTTGCCCATTCTATGTTTCTCTGGAAAGAATTTACTATCACTTGAGAGTTAAGTAAGAACTTGGTTCACGGTTCCTAGGATATAATCGTGAAAACTCAGTTGGTTAGATATTTTAGCGCTGTTAGTTCATCATTAAATTCCGTAACATTTGCACTCATAATAATTAAAATCGGCCACTCAAGTAAATTAGAGGGGAAGTGTATCCGTTCATCTGGGCATTACTATGGAAGAGTGGGTTTTATATGTGTAACTCTGTCAATATTGTACACTGGTTACGCCATCTATAAGTGGTCTTGGTTCATGTTTGATGGTCTTTTGGATCGTCGCCTTGGATAGTGGCACCCTCCACCCATGCATTTTACAAAGATTCCAAATTCAGTTTGATGTAAGACGACATCATTTCCCGTTTGGTTACTTGAGTCGTTACCTCTTATTTCTTATTATTTCTTTATTTATTTTTTGTCTATGACATGGTTCGAACCCAGTGAAATACTTTTACAGACTATTGGTATTCGAAATTCAACATTGTTTCTCCCATCCTTTATCTACACCCATCCTTTTTCCAGATATCCATCTGCCAAACCAGGCGTAAGTAAGGAGATAAAACACAACATACAAATTTCATCAAGGTTAGAGAGTTTTTTGTAGCCTGGAAATGAATGCTTAAGTGCCAAGCTTTATTTTACACATATGATTTATTCACTATTATATTGTTTTGAATGAATTGACGAAGGACATTGTAATTATCCTCGCTTCAATAAAGATTGTTATTCTTTCACTGTTGATCCGCATTCGTCTTGCCCTGCTGGAACACTTGACATGATGGATACCCACACTGAAAGATCTGAGTCAGAATGGGAGGGAAGTTCCCCCCCCCACACAACCTAGATTAGCTCTGGTCCAACCAGCATCAGGGCATTAGAAGTGGAGCATCTGATATCACAATGGACATAAACTCTTTGGGAGCACATTTGCTCTCGGCCCCATAGGAACCAAGAGGTTCCGCAATCCGAATATGTATGATTACTGTATTCTGTGGCTGTAGTAGTAGAAACATCCTACAGCTGCAATCAGTCCTTCTTCACTTTTGCCCACTTGGTCTTGGCATCAGCCGAAATCCTAAGCTTCCTCAAGTCCATTCTTGACTTGAGTGTACCGAGTCCTGCTTTCTTGATGTCACCTCATAGCATACTTATGCAATGACGTCCTATCCTGGCTTTGTATTTTCTGGCTCCGAGTAGGGCCAATTCCAAGGCTGTGCTGTTGTCTCTCCTGGCATGCTTAGCACATGGCCAAACATGGACCATCTTTCCTGGGCGACTTTTACAGACAGCAGCGACATATTACACAACTTGTATAGCGCATTGTTGGAAATTATACTGTCTGGCTATTGGTGTCCAGTGATGATGCGTAGGTGTTTGCGATGACAGGCATCGAGTTCGTCTAGAGCTGCCTTTGGAGCTGCCCAGCTGTTATAGTTATACAGCATCATGGATGCGCAGATTGCATTGATATAAACGTAGCCTTTCTATCAAGGGCATCTTTGATCTACAAATCCATAGCTTCCAGAAGGGCTGGAAAGCTATATTCCCCATAAGACAGCGTGCAGCAATGTCAGCAGTACTGCAAAGCAGTGAGCCCAGGATTTTACTTTTCCGCCATGGTTCGCCACCACGAAGTGGATCATCATTTTCTTTAGCTTCATGCTTTGTAGATATGTATATGTGGTGAACTCTGTTTTGGTTTCATTCATAAAGAGCGTCACGATTTTGAGTTTGCTTACAGCTATTGGGAGAAGTTCGTCAAGGGGTTTCTTTTCCTCGTCTATGAAGTCCACATCGTCAGCATATTCCATCTCTAGCACCATACCAAGTATTGACACTGAGGGTTTGATCTTTTGGATCTTTGCTGCACGGATTTCAATGCAGCAGCAATGTAACAGGTGAAAAGCATCTTAGATAGATCATCTCCCTGCGGGGAACTGATTGATGTCTCAAACTCTACAGTCTTCACTGACTTGACTCGTACTCTCACCTTGGTGTCTGCAAGCATGGGTCTCACTAGTCGTAGTGCATCTTCCTAGCAACTGGCCTGGCGTAGTACATCTAGGATCTTTGAGCGCTTAATTGTGTCGAAGGCTTGTGACATGTCAATGCCCATTTTGTTGGAATCCCAGTGCTTGGACAGGACTACCGACACAAGTATGCATTGAGTCAATACAATGTCTGCACAGCCACGTCCACGTTTGAAGCGACTTTGACATGACCCGGTGAAGTCATCGATCTTGTCTCTGATGCGGCATAGAGTAGCATTTGATAGACTTTTCTGTATGCTGTTGAGGAGCACAATGGGCCAAATATTGGCTAATGGGTCAGGTGGCTCTTTTGGGCTTGGGTAGTGCGAAAAGGATACCTTGGGCTACATCATCGATGGGAAGGTGGTGCATAAAAGCTGACATTGATTAGGTGCATGATCGGTTTTGAGATAATGTCACTTGCATATTTGAATAGTTCATTGCTCATGCCATCAGATCCAGATGCACGTCCATTTTTCAGGGCTTTAAGTACCTTTTCAACTGCTGCTATTTTAATTGGTGCTAGTAATGCCCTGGGATCTCATGAGAACGGGTGCAAGGGCTCATCATTGTGGTCAGTGAGCTATTCCTTTAAACATTCTCGAATTGCCTCGGCTTTTCCCTGGTTAGTCCCAATAAAGTGTTCTTCAGAGTGTAGTCAGTAACTCTCAGGGCTCAGGCTGCCTGACGCATTTTGTGACAGTCATCCATTGCAGTGAATTCATCTGCTAGGGAGTCTGCTTGCTGAATAGCAAGATCTTTTAAGCATTCACTAATGTGGCGCAGAATGCTAGTTTGGTGCGGTTTTCACTTTGGCCACTTTGCTAGATGCGTAACTTTCTGATCTGCTGACAGTTTTACTACTAGAGGGTCGTCAGGATACCTAGTTTGGTTGTTTTCTAAGAACACCTATGGTGCTGGAAGCTGATGAGTCCCTAGATTTCAGTATTTTTGTTAGTGCTTCATTTGAATTGGAGCTGATGTCGATGATGGATATCTGCTCCCCGAGGGCCTTTTTGTATGACGTTTGAGTGGCAGTGTCTCTGATGGGCTTGGGTAGGTTGTAGGTGACGCTACGCTTTTGCCTGGCATAGTGTTTATCTATTACATAGAGATCGTTCATCTGAAGGCATGTAATGACTTGCTTAAGGTCAGAATTGATGTATGTGCCTCCATAGGAACGAGCATTCTGAAGTAGGATTTTGCTTCTGCCTTTAATAGTATGAAGTCTATTTGGTTGCAGACAGCTGTTGTAGCCTTAGAACCTTTTGGGGGTTTGCGATCAGCAATGTGTCCAGTCCATATTTTCTGGTGATGGCATGGGTGTTTGAATGCTATATTTGTGGCAAATAGGCTATTGGAACTGAGAAATGCCACCAGTGCATCCCAATTGTTGTTGCGTGTGCCTTCTCCACACGAGCCCATGCATAAGCCAAGTCCTGAACTTTTGTCCCCAATTCCGAGTTTACCCAGCTTGGAGTTGAAATTTCCACACACGAACGGTTGCCATCTATCTGGGATTGTAATGGCGGAGCTCAGTCCTGCATAGAAGGAATCTAATATTGCTGGATTCTCGTTGGCTTTTTCGGTAGTTGGGCCATATGCATTGACAATGCGACACTTAGTGATGGTGTGCTTTTGCGTAGCTATAGCCAGATCGATGAACGCAACGCAATCACTGACATATCCAAATCCCAATATGCGGTCGGCAATTGCTTGTAGCCGATCATAGCTCCCTCCCCCTTATGAAAACATGAGGACACCGAGGTCGTGGAGAGTCCAAGGGACAGGCGCATCATTGTCGTCTGATGGGAAAGGCAGCTCTCCATCAAGTGGTGGAAGGACACGTGTGGTGCACGGCTGAAGTGGAGTGACGTGGGTGGCACACGGCTGGCTCACTACATATTGTTAGTGTTAGGGTTGGGTTAGGTTTGGGGTAGGATTAGGTGACTTTTATAGATAGGCTTAGATTTAAGCTAGGGCTAGGGCTATGGTTATGTTTAGAGTTATGGCTATGGTTAGGGCTATGGCTAGGACTAAAGTTAGGGCTAGGTATGGATTGGGATTAGGTTTGGATTAGTGTAAGAGTTATAGTTTGGCATAGGGTGACAGTTAGGTCCCGGGTTATAATTAGCATTAGGGTTATGATTATGTTTAGGTTAGAATTGGTTTATGGCTATGGATAGGGTCAGAGATATAGTTAGGGTTAGGTTATGATTATGGTTGGAGTAGGTTTCGCTGATGATTAACATTATGGTTGCATTGTGTCAGCATTAGGGTTAGTTTGGCCTATGGTTAGATAAATTGTTATGGTTAGGATTAGCTTTACATTAACGGTTAGGTTTATGGCTAGGGATATGGTTACGGCTAAAGGTAGGGTTGTGTTTGAGTTAAGAAAAGGTTAAGTGTTAGCACTAGAGTTAAGCTAGGGGTACAGATATGGTTAGGTTAGGTTAGGGCAGGGGCTATGGATTGAGGTTTAGGCTTAGTGCTACGGTTAGGGTTAGGGTTAGGTTTGGTTAAGGGTTGACTTAGGATTAGGGTTAGGGATACAGCTAGGTTTAGGTTTTGCTTAGTGTTAGGGATATTGGTTGGTATACTGTATGGTTAGGGTTATGGTCAGGCTTAGGGTTAGATTTAGATTTAGGGTTAAGTTGCGTATTGGTTAAGGGTAGTAGTAGGGTTATGGGTTGGTTTAGGGATGGGATAGGGCTAGATGTATGGTTAGGATTTGGATTAGTGTTGGGTTAGCATTAGGATTAGGTTTATGGATAAGTCTATGGTTACGTTTGAAATAGGTTTGGTGTAGGGTTAGTGTTCGAGATATGGTTTAGGTGTGTTTAGGATTTGTATTATCATTGGGTTTGGGTTAGAATGTAACACATATTTCCAGGCATAGGTTTGGTTTAGGGCTAGGGGTTGGTTACAATTAGGTTTGGTTTATGGTTACGGCTAGGATGATGGATATGGTTAGGGTTATGCTTTGGCTTGGGCTTAGATTAGGTTATGGTTTCCGTTAGGGTAAGAGTTAGACTTAGGGTTATGGCTAAGGAGAGAATTACGGTTGGATTACTTAGGGTTAGTGGTGTGTTTAGGCTTAGGTTAGGGCTAGGGCTTAGGTTGGATTAGGTTCAAGATTAGTGTTAGGTTTGGGTTAGGGTTAAAGTGGAACACATTCTAACAGGAATTAGTTAGGTTTAGTGCTTGGTTAGTGATATGGTTAGTTTATGGCTAAGGTTAGGCTCAGGGATATAGCTGGGGTTATGTTTTGGTTAGAGTTGGGTTAGGGGTTATGTTTAGGTTTACAGATAGAGTATGTTTGGGTTAGGGCTATGGTTATGGTTAGGGCTAAGGTTACATCAGGTTTAGATTTGTGCTAGGGTTTTGAATAGTGTTACCGTTATGGTTTGGTATAGGATAATGGTTAGGTTCCGCGTTAGGATTAGCATTATAGTTATGGTCAGGCTTAGGGTTGGGTTAGAATTGGTTTATGGTTAAGGTTAGGGTTAGTGATATGTTTAGGGTTAGGTTTTTGTTAAGTTTGGGTTAGCGTCGACTTAGTTTTTGTCAGTGCGTGGTAGACTCACCGCTAAAGCAGCAATATCCAATTTGTTTATTTGAATAGATTTAGGGCATATTTGTTTATTTGTTTGTGTGTTTGTTTCCTGCTTATGATGTATCAAATGTCTCATTGTACATGTTGCCGATGAAGTAGGTCGGTCAGTGCCTGCTAGATTCACCACAAAATGACAATATCCAATTTGGCTGTAAAGTCAGTGCTGGATAGAATCACTGCCAGACAAGCTGTATCAGATTTGTTTGTTTATTTGTTTATTTGTGTTGGGCATATTTATTTATTTATTTGTTTATTTGCTCCCAGCGTATGCACAATAAGGAATCTCATAGGAGCACTTGTCGGTTAAGTCGGTTTGTCAGTGCCTGATAGAATCACCGACAAAACCGGAACATCTGATTTGTCGGTAACGTCGGTCAGTGCCAGCTGGAATCGCTGCCAAACCACCTGTATCTGATTTGTTTGTTTATTTGTGTAGGGCATGTTTGTTTGTGTGTTTGTTTTTCTGTTTGTTTGTTTGTTTGTTTGTTTCCTTCTTGTATTATCGTCATATAGGTCAGTTGAGTTTTGGTCAGTGAAGTCGATCTGTCAGTGTCTAGTAGAATCACCGCCAAATGACAAATATCCAATTTGGTTTTTTGTTTCCTGTTTATGGTTTATCAACTATCTCATTGTGCATTTTTTCGGGAAGTTGGTCGATCAGTACCTGCTAGAACGCCCACCCCCACCCCCATCCCCACCCACCCACCCCCAGCCCCGCCAAAAATGCAACAACCAATTTGTCTGTATAGTTGCTCGGTCAGCGCCTGATAGAATCATTAGCAAACCAGCTGCATCAGATTTGTATGTTTGTTTGTGTAGGGCATGTTTCCCTTTGTGCATTTTGTCAGTGAAGTCGGTCTGTCAGTGTCTGAATTACCGCCAAAGCAGTAGCATCAGATTTGTTAGTGTATCTGTGTAGGGCATTTGTGTTTGTTTATTTCAAACTTACCTATTATCAGGTTTCTCATTGGAGTACCTTCAGTGAAAGCGGTCGATCAGGACATGCTAGAATCTCTGGAATGGCTTCTGTTGACAAGAGTCAAGCTTGTATGCAGGTTGAGACCATCATGCTGTGAATGTTCATGGCTGATTTACTGTCGTTATTTCAGAAAAGGGAATTTCATGCATTTAGCTTTCGTGTATTTTGTGCCCTTGTCAGTGACGCCGGTCGGTCAGTGCCTGCTACAATGACTGACATAGCTGACATAGCTGCTGTTGAGAGGAGAGCAACGCTTATATATTTCATTCGGTCTGCAAGTCAGCAATGGGAAGAAAAGATAACCTGTTCGTCTGCGGTGAACGTGCGTTTGAGCCTACTTGAGACAGCCACACTGTGAGTGCGGTTAAATTTTGCAGCTTATATCCTTCAATTGGCCAAATACCTATTGAATGTGTCTTAGTTATAACGATGTATAACGACGTACGAGAGGTGTCGTGTGCATCCGACGTGGTCGCTGGCAAAACCTTTCATCTGACTGCACTAAAGGTTAGGACATGAGCACCGTCTGGTCGAAGGGGCGTGCAATGTTTCCACGTGAGCTGGCCTGAAAACGGCCTAGCAGGGCAAGCAGTGAGAACAGATTTTCATGTGCTTTCACTGCTCTAAGTGTAAGGTGTAATGTCGGGAAGCAAAGCCAATGCTTCTGTAAATGTCACTATATGAACTTATGGTGTACACAGGAGTGCAGCATTACGACTATTCTATCTAACGTGGCGTTATTTGTAGACAGGAGTTATTACAAATGAAGTGCGGACCAGTGAGCTTGTTGCGAGTAGCAGATGATCATGTGGAAACGCTGCCTAACCGATTTAGTGAAAGAGGAAAGGTCAGAACATAACTTAGCTGATCGCTGGACTTTTATTACAATGCGCACTGCAGAAGACGACCGTTGTGATAAATAGTGGTATGACCAATTCACATGAACAGCGACAGTGATATTGAGCAGAACCTTATGGTGAAAAACGCAAATTGACGACCCGTACACAATAAGGAGAACACAGTTGGTCACACAAGGAAGGTGTATAATCACAATACCCTAACGATATATATATATATATATATATATATATATATATATATATATATATATATATATATATATATATATATATATATATATATATATATATATATATATATATATATATATATATATATATATATATATATATATATATATATATATATATATATATATATATATATAGTCACGAAGCGGATTCCAAATGTTACAGGTAGCACAGTGAGTTGTTTAACAGCCATTTTACACAGTTCTAATTTAAAGAACCGGTGCGGCGGTTCAGTAAAGCGTTCGAATGGAAGATGTGGCAAGTCCAGAACACGTTTAACATATAGTGGTTTACGAACACAAAATATAACACTTAGCATTTAATATTTAAGACGATTAGGCGCCCTCCCCGGAATGAAAATAACAAAGCGGAAACAGAAGATATCAATAATATGATAACGACCAACGGTATCAAGAACACAGTTAACTGTACAGTAAAAACGTGACATACACAGTTTATAAACAGGACGAGTCACATTGAAGATCATGGGGATAAAGATGGTGCAATGAAGATAAAGTGACGAAAGAACGGCTTATTGCGTACCGTAGTTAAACAATGCTACTCATTCCGCTGCCCGAATGTATTTCCAGAAGTCTCGCGATCCGGCAGTCTGACTGATTTTAGAACAAACACCTACGTAGCTGCATTTGCTGCTGCAGTCAGCTGTCTGATGCTTAGAGCGGTCGGACGCTTGACTGAGTTGCAGCGGTCGGCTGTCTGATACTTAAAGCAGTCTGTTGCTTGGCTGATTTGCAGTGTTGCCTGACCATTTATCCTCTCTAAAGCTTTCTGGAGGTAGTGAGAGCCGATGCCATCAGGCTCTTCCGCGCTTTGGGATTTTTCTTTTAGTTCTTATTTCTTTACCCACTAATCTTTCAGAGGGTTCCCAAATTGCTTCTTCTGGAACACTACACGGTTGACCAACCTCTTTAAGACTGTAGATGGAGGCAGCGGTCTAGAGATTCGTGTCAGCTGATCGGCGTTTGAGAAGGATTGCGGAGCTGGCAACTCAAATCACTGCGCTTTCCTGGTTGTACCCGCGAAGCGGAATGCAGTCTTCATGAAGAATTCGCTCAGCAAGGCAGCTTATATACTTGCAGCGAGAACGGACTGGTTAATGAACCAGTCGTTCAAGTGGTAAAGTTTCATGAATAGTCTTCTCTTGGCCTACAAATGGACATTCCTCAAGACCACTGTAGAGGCCGTTTTGGGTGGCTTGGCAAATACATGGTTAAATTGACACAACATGGTTAATGCTCAGCATTCTGCTAACTTCTACATCATCCCATATGCTTTGTATAATGACCTCTTAAATGAGTCAGACTGAAGGAAATAATCATTAGCCACGCTATCCATGAATGCTTCTTCTGGAAGACGCTTATTTACCGTGAAATGTCATAAAATCTCCCCTTTGCTTTCATTTTCCCACATTATATGTAGGCTAGCTAGTTCTTCCACTGATATGTCCGCAATTCCGGTGAAACTTTTAAATTGACCACCCGCCCGCCCTCGCGCCCACCGATCCGCCCACCATCGCGCCAGCCCGCCCATCCACGGGTGGATGGTGAGATGTGCTGGCACGTGGGCACCTCTTAAGGAAAACCACTTGTCATACGTGGTTAATATCTTTATATTTGACTAATTGTTATTGAGCCATAAATTGGTCACACAAGGAAGGCCTACCCCTAATTAGAAAACCATTAGCATGATTTGGGTTTTCAGCTTTTGAACGTTGAACACTTTAGCAAGCTGATTGCCTCTCCATATACAATGATTACCAGGCCGATTCCCTGTCCAATTGTGATTTATCAAGGATCAATTAGTTAAGCATTACTATTCATTCCTTAATGGATGTCTCATATATGTATATATTTTCATTAGCCATCGTTGGCACATGGAGTCGGCATCCACGTGTTGCCAGCAAGTCTATTTGCTCGTTGGTCTTGCGCGCCAGTCATCGTAGTTATTTGCCATCATTATTCAGATCGATAAGCTTACAGGGAGTTGGGATTGTCACATACACGAGTCGCTAATCGACCAGACAGAGAGACAGCGTACGCTAAGAAACGTGGATAGGCATACCTTAAGCTTGAGAGAGTTAGATGCCAAATTTACTGCCGCTCAGCCTCAAGTACTCCGCAATAAACATAGAAATTATCATCCACATTCAAGTGTGTTATCGATGCGATCAAGTGAATAAAGTATAATAAATGTATGTTCTCATGTTTCGGTGTTTAACTGTACGTCAAGCGTGTGAACTAAGACAACTGAGCATCGACATGCGTCAAGTCAGTCGGCATTCTTTAGAAGAGAAAAGACAAGCTGTGAAATGTTTTGAAACTATTTCTCCTAGAAGCGAATGCAGCCTCAAAACAGTTGCGTTTAAATTTATTTTGCAGCTTGCCTGTACGTTGTCTTGCAATCGACCATTCTAGTTTATTCATCAAAGACGTCATAATCAACCACGTGATATGTAGGATGACGTCATAATCATTGGCGGCACGTGTGACGTTGACGTCATGGATGATGTAGACAAGTTCATCACGAATGCCCAATTGATGACGGACTAAACGGACTAAACGTTGTTATAAGAATTGTATGGCTTTACTATTTAATAAACATGCTGTTGAATATTTTGAAACTAATTTGACTGGGCGCTGTTTCTGCCATAGGCCATAGGCAGCAACAGCACCCAGTCAAATTAGTTTCAAAATATTCAACAGCTTACCTGTATACGTTTCTGGAAATTGATAGTCAGATAGTTCAGGGATCGATCTCAACATGGGAGAAGTGTGGGTGGAGCTTAGCTAGAGATTGGCGGGGGGAATCGCTAAAACTAGATTCCTCCATTGTCATTCTGAGATTCTATAGATAGAAAATAGGTAATGATACATCAACGGTTTGTGCGAAGAAAAGTTTGCGTAGACACGTGTCTAAGATAGATTTCGCGACGGCGTTGTGAAAGAGTTCCTATATACGTAGTGTCATATGCGCGACGTCTGACAATGTTTGCTCAGTCTTGATATGTTAATAACTTACAGTAGAGCTCAGAATTAACTTTAAAAGTTTCAAAAACAAACTAAACGTGATGTTTTATATGTTGAACACAATTGGAATGGAAGACATTGCTACCTAAGACAGCAATGTCTCCCAAACCAGTTATATTCAAATTATTCGACTGAACATTTTAACATGTTTTTGTTTTTGTGTCGGAAACATGTTTATTATTATTTATGAGTTGCTCTTTACTACAAGCGTGCCTGCCCACTGGCCACGGTCTGAATTAACGACAATTATCTACCGGAAACTACTTCACCGCTATCTCACCCAGTTCCCAGTTCACGCTGGAAAGCCATAATGGATTCTAATGGCAGAAATGGCAGACTATTGTCTCCGGCGACCACTGGATATTTCCCCGGACAAACGATAAAAGCCACAGTATCTGCGTGATGTACCTAATATACAAGGGTATTCAGGACATTCGCTCAGTTATGTCCAACTGTGCAGGAACATCACGTACTCAGTTATCTGTACTTTATTCGCCATCCGTTAATTCAAGCTGAATTAGTTTCATATTTCCCAACAATGGAAGCTAACCACAGTGACGATCATGGGTGTCCCGGATGTGACTCTCTGGCAAACATTAATCACTACTTGTATACCTATTTCTTACCTGTGTTGGTGGTGATAGGTGTGCTTGGTAACGCCCTTTGCTTTATGCTGTCATACAGGACAAGAGGCCTCGGCAGCCCGTACCATATCTTTGTAACCGGGTTAGCTGTTGCTGACAATGGGTTTCTTATGGCTCTGTTTGTTGTATGGATGGATGTGTTTGTTCCTGTGTATGCAGCACCAGGACTGTGTCAGGTGGTCATTTTTGTTAGCCATCTTTGTGCTTTTCTGTCACCATGGCTAATGACATGTCTGTTGAGTTTCCTTTCTATAGCTGTTCATTATCCTCACAATTTTCGCAAGATGGCGTCGTCAATCCGCGCGAGGGCTCTTGTATATTCGCTTTTTGTGTTTGCGTTTACAGCATACTTGTACAAATCGTGGACTTTTGGATCAGTGGACAACAATGGCCGCCCATATTGTATCATCTTGGCAGAGAACCAGGTTCCTATGGCTGTGTTGAGCACACTGGATGTGATCTTTATGCTGGTGTTACCATGTCTGTCAATGATTGGCTTATTCATTTGGGTGCTGCCCAAGCTTTTGGCACAATCGTGGAGGTGCTGCCACTGCTGTGGTCACGGTTCAGTACATCTCCATCCTCGCCGACGCGGTGTGACCTCCCGAGCGAGTATCAGGAATGTATTGGATCTACGCATCATGGACGGTCCTTCAGATCCGAGGACAATTTATTGGATAATTGCTTTAGCTGTTTTCTACATATTATTACTTCTACCTGGTATTGTGACGAAAGTGATACCGATGGTTCGGTTCGAGATGTGGAAAGGACCGCCCAGTCAACTGCAACAAACAGCACAGGAGTTTGGTCAGAATTTATTCTATTTGTGTTTTTCGCTGAAACTTTTCCTATACCTCTCTTGGTCACAAGGTTTTAGAGAGGATTTTATTAATATCTTTATTTGTTACAGATAGAACATAATTGTTTTAGCCCTTTTCACTCAATATTCCCAGAATTTCAATTTCAAGAAAAGCGTACAGGTAGCCTATTGAACATTTTGGAGTTAA
This sequence comes from Chaetoderma sp. LZ-2023a, assembly GCA_034401795.1. Lineage (NCBI taxonomy): Eukaryota > Metazoa > Mollusca > Caudofoveata > Chaetodermatida > Chaetodermatidae > Chaetoderma > Chaetoderma sp. LZ-2023a. Next base: position 66,124,361 of record CM067374.1, read on the forward strand.
ATGGACGCTCCCCATCAAATCAGCTTCAACATATTCAACATAATAATTCTAACATTGCGTAGTGTTTCCTCGCAATAGCGGGATCCGATTTGTCACTCAAGTATATAACGTCATCGTCTATTTAGTCATAGGTAGCCTGATATCACAATACATTGCGACATATCTAACTCCGTGAGGAAGAATGAGAAGTCCGTGATATGTACGAATTGTATGTCTTTACTACTTACTAAACATTAGGCAGTAACACCACCCCAAATTAGTTTCAAAATATTGAAAAGCTTACCGGTATAGTCACCTTAAAATTGGCATTCTGGGAATTCTGGATTCAACGTATATAAATTGCTTCTAACACGCGCAAGACGTGGGCGGAGCTTAGTTAGAAATGGGAGGTGCATATCTAGATATGGATCCATTTAGTGACCTTTCGCGCCATGTTCTAGTATTTCAATGTCAATGTAGTCTTGCCTGTAACCTGTTTATCATTTTGAAAATAATTGGGCAGCAAAAGCATTCAGCCAAATTAATGTAAATTAATTAAATAGAGATACTCGCGCCGAAGGCCAGCATGAATATTCCGGCTTGTCTGTCTGTCTGTCTGTCTGTCTGTCTGTCTGTCTGTCTGTCTGTCTGTCTGTCTGTCTGTCTGTCTGTCTGTCTGTCTGTCTGTCTGTCTGTCTGTCTGTCTGTCTGTCTGTCTGTCTGTCTGTCTGTCTGTCTGTCTGTCTGCCTGTCTCCTTGCTTATGTGTTTGTTTGTTTGTCTGCTCGTTTGTTCGTTTGTTCGTTCGTTCCTTTGTGCGTTCATTCGTCCATACATCCATTCGTTTGATCGTTCATTCGTTCGTTCTTTTGTTCGTTCGTTTGTTCGTTCGTTCGTTCGTTCGTTCGTTCATTCATCCAGGTCAGGAGGACACTAAGTGAATACTGGAATACACATTTCTGTTAGGAAATATGGAATGCAAGATTGTAGAATCAGCCGATTTGGCACATCTATTTATACTGTGGCTCGCTTTGAAGGCCTTTGACTTTAATATCACGTGGTCAAATATCAGAGTCATTGTAGCAGTATACGAATATTCGAATACACATTTTTGCCACATCCCTGAAACGCGAGACGATAAAGCACCGGATTTGGTACATCCTTTCATATTGCGACTGGCTATAGTGGATTTTGCAATTGAGGTCAAAGTATCAGATATATAGGACACTTGATTAATAACTGTCTCGTCAGACCACAGGACACTGGCATAATGTACCTTTCCATTTTAGCCATGCCCCGTTCATCTCTAGATAAGCTCCACCGACACGTCGCTCATGTTGCGATCGATCGATCGCTGAACTCCCTGACTATCAATTTCCAGAAAACTATACACGTAAGCTGCTGAATATTTTGAAACTAATTTGACTGGGTGATATTTCTGCGTATGACAGCAACAGCGCCCAGTCAAATTAGTTTCAGAATATTCAACAGCATGTTTATTAAATAGTAGAGACATACCATTCTTCCAACGTGCCGGACTATTAAAGGTGCATATTCACAGCAGAATTGTTAAAAATAAAATTGTTAAAATTATATACTTTTAGAGGCTTAAATTGTGTTCCTAGATGTAATGAAACGAAATAAATCTTAGCATATGATGATTTCATTACGTGTAAATTAAGAGTCTCTAATTCAAATTCACAACTAAACCTACAAAATTTATTTATATGGAATGAAATCATCATATGTTAAGATTTATTTCGTTTCATTGCATTGAGGTACACAATTTAAGACTTTCAAAATTTCAACAATATTATTTTCAAGCATTTTGGTGTGAATATGCAACTTTAAGAGTTAAAGACGCTCTATTAAGCACCCAATCAGTCACTCAGGCCAATCCACCAACATAACGTTCCGCTGCCACTGACAACAGCATATAATACCGCGTCAAATTATTCACAAGATTGAACAAGAGGCTATAATTATTATCTATAATCGGTCTGTTGTTTATTGTTTGAAGGTGTCAACTAAATAGAAATATGTGCAGGGCAAATGTATTTTATTTCGTCCAATATGGACATATTTATGTATAAAATATAAAAGATTTATTTATTCAAAGATAATTTGTTCTGATTGTATTGGCATTTGCCGGGATGGTATTGTTATTTGCTGTGACGTATTGTTATTTGCTGCGATGGTATTGTTATTTGCTGCAATGGTATTGTTATTTGCTTCGATAGTATTGCTATTTGCTGCGATGTTATTTTGTTATTTGCTCCGATGAAATTGTTATTTGCTTCGATAGTATTGGTATTTGCTTCGATGGTATTGTTATTTGTTTCGATGGTATTGTTATTTGCTGTGATGGTATTGGTATTTGCTGTGATGGTATTGGTATTTGCTGAGATGGTATTGTTATTTGCATCGATGGTATTGTTATTTGCTTCGATGGTGTTGGTATCTGCTTCGATGGTATTGTTATTTGCTTCGGTGGTATTCTGCGAGGATATTGTTATTTGCTGCAATGGTATTGGTATTTGCCGGGATGGTATTGTTATTTGCTGTGATGGTATTGTTGTTTGCTGCGATGGTATTGTTATTTGCTGGGATGGTATTGTTATTTGCTTCGGCGGTATTGGTATTTGTTTTGATGGTATTGGTATTTGCTGGGATAGTATTGTTATTGGCTGCGATGGTATTGTTATTGGCTGCGGTGGTATTGGTATTTGCTGCGATGGTATTGTTATTTGCTGCAATGGCATTGGTATTTAATGTGATGGTTTTGCTATTTGCTGGGATTGAATTGTTATTTGCTGCGATGGTAATGCTATTTGCTGGGATTGTATTGTTATTTGCTTCGATGGTATTTTAATGAAATAAGAACGTGAGCAAACACAATGTAAACCGTTTAACATTGTTGTTGATGAGCTGTCAAGATCTATTAATAGAGGCATCCATTTCTACCCATACCCATTTCCAGCTAAGCTCCGCCAACTGCGTACGTATATTTGAATCAATTTAACACTTTGAATCCTGCTTTTCTAGAATCTCAATGACCTTTCCCGTTCATCCATCTATCATATGACGTCAGATGACGCCATAATCAACTACGTGACGTGTAGGATGATGTCAAAATCATGACACATGAATGACTCGATTTAGTCCATCTTTAACGCTTAATAGTACGACATGTTGTACGAATTGTACGTCTTTACCATTTAATAAACATTCTGTTGAACATTTTGAAACTAATTTGACTAGGCGCTGTTGCTGCCATAGGCAGTCAAATTAGTTTCAAAATATTCGACAGCTTACCCGTATAATTTTCTGAAAATTGATAGTCAGAGAGTTCTAGGATCGATCGATCCCAACACGGACGAGGTGTGGCTGGAACTTAGCTAGAGATGGGGTTGGGGTGGGCATAGCTAAAACTGCAAAGGTCCATTTCATGTTAACTCTTCCAGTAAGCGATGACTATTTTGAACCTATTTTTTCTGGGAGTTGTTGCTGTCCATTTGTTGCCATAGGCAGCAACAGCTCCAAGACAGTTTTACTTCAAATTATTCAACAGAATGTTTGTTAAATTGTAAATTCACCACCGGCATAGGCTTCAAATCAGACACTTATTGTCTGACATTTACATCTTTCGTCGTGGACCTACGTCATTGAATTATAACATATTTGGATTATGAGGTCAACTACTTAAGTGCTAGATCGGATCTGACTATCGGTCATTACTGCATGTCCACTGCAGGACACCTGGTGCTTATCGTCTTCATGACACTATTTTGTAATCATTAATTCAAAATAATAAGTATCTTCTTAAACCTAAGTTAAATTTTACTTGCATTATCATAAAATTATTTATTCAATGGACCTTTCCAGAGTAATGACGTCATAATCAGCTAAGCATCGTATATGATTACGTCGTAATTACTACGTCATAAATGATTCTATGCGGACCGACTTTAACTCTTAATAGTCTGACACGTTGTAAGAATTGTATGTCTCTACTATTTAATAAATAAGCTGTTGAATAGTTTGATACTAATTTGACAGCACCCAGTCAATTAGTTTCAAAATATTCAACAGCTTACCTGTATAGTTTTCTGGAAATGATAGTCAGGGAGTTCCGAGATCGATCGATCCCAACAAGAGCGAGGTGTGGGTGGAGCTTAGCTAGAGATGGGCGGGGCATAACTAAAACTGGAAAGGTGTATTGAGATTGTAATGCGCAAAATCATAGGTGTCGGCAGGGATTTGACGATGGTCGTCGCAATATCGTAGATGGTGTGGTAGGGATGCCTTCTCCCTTTCGTGCATCGTGAGAGTCAAGAGGCGGGGATAGGGTTGTGAATATTTGAACATATAGATACTCACATAGACCTTCCCATTCAGTTCTAAATGTAAATATGCACATTTGTCAGTTCTTACTAGCGGCTCCATCGCGTCAACGGCTACTATCCTAAAGATCCAACTGAACAGTCTCTTAACATGTATTTAGCAGTGATGGAATATAAATATCGACCATTATACTTGAACGTCTAGAAAATAAGCAAATACGCCGATTCTCCTGACCCCGCACCACGCCCCCTCCCTCTCCCACTATTCCCATCCGCTCTTCTCCCCTTCCCCAATTACAGAACAGTATATTTTCTTATCGCTGCTGTATCTTTACTCACAGCTTCAGTATATTTTGTCAAAAGATTTATCCGAATCATAAACCATTTCGGCTCTTTAGCCGGTTGCGTGACATCTGGTTGCCTTATAAGGCATCAAATTAGTTGTTATTGTTCAGAAACTTGAGTCAATGATCACCACCTCTTGCTCCCAAATCCGTAGTAACCGTTTCCTTTGTTTTAACTCCAACAGCTATATACTATACTGTGTCTCTAAGTGATGCTGTCAATGCACCAATGCAATTACATTGACAATGACATTGGAAACGAATGGGTAGTATCGGGTCTCCCGCATTATGTTCACATCCATGTACACATATAAGCGACAGACGAAGTCAATGACAAAGCTATGCCACTGTGTGGTGGCAAGGAATGGAGGAAGAGCAATATACTTGGTTCAGTATATATTGAGCAGCTCCTCTGCTAGCGCTGCACGTTGCTTCAAGGGAAGCATTGCCTTTCAGGCTTTTTGAAACTGTGGATCCGTGGCAAAAACCCTACGCTTGTATGATACGACCTGCACATCACTGATGCTGTACTACTGTAACAGCTGGGATGCTCTGAAGACAGTTCTATAGATGCTTGATGCCTGTCACCGCATATATCTTTGCACTATAACCCAACATCACTGGCTGGATAGTATAATCTCCAACGACACAGTATACACTGTCAGTGCAGGTAGGCCAACAAAGACGGTTTATGTTTGGCCATATTCAGTGAATACCATAGCACACCCTTGCACAGAAAGCCGTGGAATTTTCTGTACTCGGGACCAACATCTACAATATCATAGAAGACGGCACTGCATAAATATGTTAAGTGCGCCCTGTCCCGATCTAAAAGAAGCCGGATTGGGTACAAAGAACAGCCAAGAAGAGCCTGAGTGAGCTATGTATTCGCACTGGGGACAAGACGCGGTGGCTAAAGAAGGACTGATTGCAGCTTCAGGATTTTTTCAACTTACTGCAACCGCAGAATACAACATATCATCAACATCATTATTTTACTAATATAAACATCATGCTGAAATACAGCTCATTTATACAAGAGTTCCACAAACGATACATAATATAAATAAATATCACTGTCCCAATATCAAGGTACGCTGTTGAATATTTTGAAACTTATTTGTTTGGGTGCTGTTGTCAATAGCGCCAAGTAAAATTAGTTTCAAAACATTCAACAAACTGTTTATAAATTTAAAAGACGTACAATTCAACCAACATGCTCTCAGGCTACAACAGCAGTCTTCAACTAAATAGACCTCATACTATGCAAAACAGAAGCAAAGCCACTACTTCGGGATGTTCGCTCCTATGGAGTTGGAGATCTCAAGTCTGCCCATAACCTAGTCGTTACACGCCTTCAGATGATCCCCGCTAACTAATGTATGAACGCCCTCCCATACATGGGGATAGAGTCACCTACAACCTACACAAGCTCATCAGCGACACTGGCACACAAATGTCATATAAAATGGCCCTTGGAAAGCAGATAGCTAACATCAACGTCAGCTCCGATCCAAACGAACCTCTAACCAAAATACTCAAATATATGGAATCATCAGCTACCAGCACCATATGTGTTCTTAAAAACAACAACCAAACAAGGTATACTGATGAACCTGTAGTAGTAAAACTATCAGCAGAGCAGAAAGCGTTACGGCTGCGCATCTACCAGTGGCCAAGGTGAAGGCCGTACCAAACCATACATGGAACACAATGACATTCTGCGGGACATCAGCCAAAGCTTAAAAGATCTTGCTATTCAACAATCAGACTGCCTAGCTGTGGGAACCACCATCACTGACGACTGTCACGAAAATTTCTGGCAGCCCAAGTCCTGAGAGTTATTGACTTCACACCACCAATCATTGTACACAACTCTGAATAACTCTTTACCGAGACGGACCAGGGTAAATTCGACACAATTCGAAAATGGTTCAAGGAACAGTTCACTGACCACGATGGTGAACGCTTGCCCCCTCAGGTGACCCCATGCTACTATTAACACCAACTAAAACAGCAGAAGTTAGGACAGGCATCCTGATCTGATGGCAATATACTATTCAAATACGCAAGTGGCCCACCTTCGTATCGATGATGTAGGCCAAGGCACCCTTGTTGCGCTACTCACGCGCAAGAAGCCACCCGCCCCAACCCCAACCAGGCCAATATGTGGCCCTTTGTGCCCTTCAACAGCATACGGAAAAATCTATCCAAATGTTATTCCAAGTCTCATCCGAGACAAGATCGATGACTTCATTGGATCATGTCAAAGTGGCTTTAAACATGGACGCAGCTGCGCAGACATTGTATTGGGCTAACGTATGCTTGTGGCAGTAGTCATGTTCAATCACTGGGAATTCCACAAAATGGGCGTTGACATAACATGAGCCTTCGACACAGTTAAAAGCTCAAAGAACATAGATGTGTAACACTAAGCCTACGACTAGTAAAACTACTACTTGCAGACACCAAGCTTAGAGGGTCATAGTCCAACGCCTGTGCTTTCCACATGTTACCTTGCTGCTGTATTGAAATCAATGCGTAAAAGTTCCTCACCGAACACCCTAGTGTCCATACTGGGTATGCCGCTAGAGATGGAATATGCCGACAATGTAGACTTCATAGACAAGGAAAAGATACCGTTTGACGAACTACCCCCAGTGCCTGCAAGCAAAATAAAAATTGTGAATCTCTTTATGAATTAATCCAAAACAGAGTTCTCCCTCATACACCTATCAAAAAAGCATGAAACTAAAGACGATCCAATTCGCGGCGGCAAATCATGAAGGAAAAGTCAAATCATGGGGTCATGCTCTGGAGTACGGCTGACATTACTGTAAGCCGCGTCATTAGGAACATTGCTTTCCCGTTCTTCTTGATGCTATTGTTGGTAGATTTAAGATGCCTTTGGCAAAAAGACTAGGTTTATACAAAGCAACCTGTGTATCCTCGATGCTATATAACGGTAATAGCTGGGCATCTCCAACGACAGCTCTAGACAAACTTGATGCCTGCTACCGCAAATACCACAAATTCGCTGGATACCGATGGTCAGCCAGCATAATTTGCAAACATGCACTTAAAGGATGTGTAATACATCACCGTTGTTTGTACAGGTCGCTCAGCAAAGATGGCCCCTGCTTGGCCATGTACTAACGGTGCCAAATGACACACCAGCATAGAGATCCTTGGAATTCTCCCTACTTGGAGCCAGCAAATATAAAGCCAGGTGAGGACGTCAATGCATAAATATGCTGAGCGTACTAGCAGGTGACCTCAACAAAGCATGACTAGGTACACTGAGATCAAGAATAGACCTGAGGAAGTTCATGATCTTGGCTGAGGACAATGGGTAAAAGCGAGGAAGGACTGATAGCAGCTAAAGAATGTTTTTATTAAAGACGCAGAATACTGTAATCATACATACAATTTGTACACTTGACGGACTATTCAATGTTCACGGCGGAGTTAGATACGTCATTCATTTCAGATTCTGAATGTGACGTCCACCTACGTGTGATGTAATTGATCATGACGTCATATACTTGAGTGACAGATCGTATCTATCCATTCCAGCTCATGGTGATGGATATGGTAAGCATGGGGGCCACGCGGTCAATGATTGAGCCAAGCTCTTTTCTATCAAGCCTGCCGAACCACACGCCACGTGCCATGATTCACGTTGAGAATTATAATGGTTGGTTTTCATTCGATCCATGATGTGCTAATGCAATGTAATTGTTGATGAAATATACTAAGCATTTCTCGGTGTCGAGGTTTTGTGCTCTAGTCAAACATTGTTGATGTAGCTGAACATTTCATGGCGTTACATGGAAGGTTGAATTGTCTGGAAATCATCGTCTCAGTTGGAGATTGAATGACACACCCTGGGAGAAATATTATTTTGTGCAATTGTTGTATCTGAGAGAATACATACTATTATTAGTTTCGTAATTGATTGAGATTCGGGTGTTGCATTATAGATATCACTCTGTGTGTGCGCTTGACGAAATCGAAAGTGTGGTCTGGCTAGTGGTTGTAGGTGATGAATTGGTGCTTATCTGGCGTCGCCTCACTAAGACGTAGGTCGACTGCATTGCTTTTGTCGCTAAATAATCGCTTTTCCGGGAGTGCTACGCCACATTTCAACTCGTTTGATATAATAACACTGTTTTAGGATTGCACTTTGAATAAATTTGCAGTGACTTATAAAGTCGCCTCAGGGAGCCTTCTGGATAACGCTAATTATCGTGTTTGCGAAATATTGGCGATGGCGAGGGTAGTAGGGCAACTATTGCTCGTCATATGTATGTGGGCAGTGGTGGCCAGAAAGTGTTATGGGCCATTGCGTGGCATACCGCGTTTCCAAGGCAGGGAGTGTTCGTCAATGCAACTTTAGAATTCATTAGTTTTCATCCGGTTGCTTTTAGAATAATGCACCTAATTCTACATACACATGCATCAACTGTACATAGTGTACATAAATTTGTTCTATGAGGGCCTCGGGTAGATCAGGTCACTGATGATATACCCTCAATAAAGAAGGATTATTATTATGCATATATGTGTGGCGATTTACGTGTATGGCTAGAGCCCAACACTGCGCATTCTAAGTACTGACATTGGTTTCAGTAGTAGCAGCCCAAACAGTCTGGTATGAAATACTGGCATAAAAACAGCGCGACATTAAGTGTTGTGGAGTGAGTCTGGATTTGCACAAAATCTCTTATTTTAACGTTGATATATAACAGAGTTTGTGGCACATGTAGGCATCTAAGTCAACAATGCAGTAAGTAAATGCAATGTACCTATCCAGTTTTAGCTATGGCCCGCCAATCTCTAGCTAAGCTCCATCCACGCTTCGCCCGTGATGGGATCGATCGATCCCTCAGGTCCCTGAGTATCAATTTCCAGAAAACTATCTACGTCATTCATTTATCACGTCATTCATGACGTCATTGATTATGACGGCATCCTTCATGTCACATAGTTAATTGTGGCGTCACATGATGAATGGAAAAACTGGAAATGTTCATTGTTCCGTATTGTCTATGAGCAGAATATGGTGTATTTTCTTTCATGTGTAATGCTTGCGTATCCATTCCCTTTCGCATATCTCACATTCTCAGCACGGATTCAAATAGCAGAAGCATAGATATTACATAAACCGTTTCACCACATGTGGCTTTCAAAGAGACGGTCGTAAGTAGTGGATGCCTTTATTATATTAGACATGCTATTTTAATTTTCTATCACTACCTTGTACTTCGTTTCTCTTGCCAATGCACATAATAAGTCACAAAATTAAAAACATAATTTTTATGTTCAAAATGCAGATTCCATGCACAATGTATGTGTGTAGAACAAATAAATGCAAAAGTGCATACCTCTGTAAGGAATTTCTGAGGGTAACAACTGAAGAATAATATTATTATCTTCCTTTTATGTAAACGATGATAAAAGCGTCGACGTGGTCATCTTTCGTTTAATCAGTTATGCTGCGCATATAGCAAGATTGTGTGATAGGTGCCGAGGTTTAGTACATCGGCTTCCAACGGTCTCGCTCGTGATCGCTCTCCCTTCACTACCCATCCCCATCCACCAACCTACACACCCACCCACACACCCACACGCCACCCCTGACACTATCCCCATATCCCCTCTCCCGCCCACGCCTTCCTCTCTCTCTCTCTCTCTCTCTCTCTCGCTCTCTCTCGCTCTTGCTCTCTCTCTCTCTCTCTCTTCCTCTTTCTCTCTCTCTCTCTCTCTCTCTCTCTCTCTCTCTCTCTCTCTCTCTCTCTCTCTCTCTCTCGCTCGCTCTCTCTCTCGCTCGCTCTCTCTCTATCTTTCTTTCTTTGTGAGATTAAAGAGAACGTAGCCAATCATAGATTGTCTTTGTCGACATGTATAATTGGGCAGCATTTTTCACAAACGAATTCACTCATACGCGGATCAAAAGACTGTATACCTATATAAATAAAGAAACACACGTTAATGGAATGACCTTGAACGAGAGACCTCAAGAAAGAGCAGTAATAATTCAGACGGTTGCATTCGTGAACCGTTTAGAATGTCATAACAACACGATCAAATAGGGGTTCTTAAAAGAGCATTGTCTGCAAAAAGACAGATAGGTTATATCATATCTCGATTTTGTTGAGAATGATGTTTGTATAAAAAGATCACTGAGCTGATTTGGATTAGATCCCTAGCCACAACACAAAATCATATTAGTTCTGTCTGATGAGACAAGCATTTTTGCGCATATATCAAGCAGTTAAGTAACAAAGTCAACGATGAACAAGTCATTCACTATTTATCATCCTCTCTAAGCAGTAATTGCCGTAGTTGCAGCATATTCAACGTCGTGTGTGTGTTGTAATCTTTACGGCGTTTATTTGCTAGTTCCCAATGCTAGGGTCTAGACTCACGCCTGGCCTTTGTGGTTTCTGATGAATTCTTGTGAATTCTTGTGACGAAAGTTTGTGCATTGGCTTGTGTCTCTGTATGTGTATTGATCGTTGTCTCTCGATTTTGTCTGATGTTGAAGATGGCACGTAATGGCACGTAGTGTTCGTGTCCATGGCTGTTCTGTTGCTCCTCATACTTGGGCGTGGGGTTGGCGATGGCCTAACCTGAGCCTAACGGGGGTGGGGAGGGGTTAGGTGCTGGGTGGATAGGGGGTGTGGGGGGTGGGTGGGGGGGGGGAGGGGATTGCGTGCGGTCACATGACCTGATGTACCCTGGGGGGAGGGTGTGCTTTACGTCAGAGACCTCTCGGCCCCTTTCGGGGTACAGGGAGTGTGGGGTGTGGGGTCTTTAGGGTCCAGGGACTCATTTGCCATTCTGGCCATCATCCGAGCAGGCACCAGCGAGCACTTTTGGATTTGGATTGTTTGGGCATCCCGTATGGTGATTTCTTCCATCCGAGGACGAACCTAATCAGCCATCCGGGTTGCGTCCCTCCCTAGACTCATGGAAAATGTCCGAAAGATTCTAATTCTAACAATTTGGTTTTGATTATGTATTCCGTATGTTGCTTGATTCCGTCCGAGGACGAATCCATTCAGCATCTGGATTACTTTGACTATGGGTCATCAATACATGATGCAGGGACGGACGCATATGTTGATCATAATTATAATTGGTATGCTGGTCATTTCTACGGTGTTCGTTTCTCTTCGCTTTCTTAGCCTTCAGTTTCTCAGGGGTTCGTTTTCTCTCATCTGTGTCCTTAGAGGACGAGAGAGATGAGTACTTAGAGTACGATGGTGGTAAGTCCTTAGAGGACGAGGGTGATGAGTTCTTGGAGGGCGTCTTGCATTGTCTCACGTGAGACGTCTTCGGATTTCTTTTAGCATTCGCATTGTATCTGGTGTGTTCTGGTTATATGATGTATTTGTCCGATGCAAGCACGAACTTGATCAATTCGTGGTTGATCTGTCGATCACGCATGGCTATAATGTCTTCTATATGGTCAAGATTAAAATTTCCCTTTCTCAGTGTGGTGTTGAGTTCCTTTCTAATGCCTGTATATTCAGCGCACCGTATGATGAAATGGTCTAGAGTTTCAATCTCCTCGCAAGCCTCACATTGGTCTGTGTTTGACATGTTGAGGTTTTTTCGCATCTGGTTAACGCGGATCCGACCCATTCTTATATGGCATAATACAATGTCGCCTTGGCGTCCTGGGATGTGGTTTTGGTACTTGCGTTTGACTCCAGTGACGATTCTGAACAGGAATCTGCCACTTGTGCTTTCGTCCTATTGTTTTTGCTGTTGATGTGCCTTTTGACTAGGGCGTTCGCTTCGGACTTTGAGAGTCCTATGCTGATCCTGGTTCCATCTCTGAGCGCTTGTTTTACTGTCTCGTCGGCCTGCTCATTGCCCTTGATGTCAACGTGGCTTGGCACCCAGTCGATGTCCACAGTTGTGTTGTCAGTCACCACAGTTGCATACAGCTGCCGGATTTCCTTGATTATGTTGTCCCTGCTCTTGCTACTGCTTGATTTGAAGCTCTTCACCGAGCTTAGTGAGTTTGTGAGGATAACGTATTTGCCTGGATTTGCTGTTTTAATCCATTCTAGAGCCTTTTTAATTGCCACCAGTTCGGCTGTGTATATCGGCAAGTGATTCGGAAGCTTGTACTTGAGAACTTCTTCCTGGTCGCCTATGACTACTCCTGCACCACATTCGCCTGAGTTGGGCATTTTGGAGGCGTCGGTATAGATTTTCCTGCGCTCCTTCCATCTATTGTCGATGTTTTCCAGAGCGTAGCTCTTGATTAGCGCCAGTGGATCTTTCTTGCTTATCTGTGTGGATAGGCTGCCATGCGCCTTGATCTGCGGTAGTAGCCATGGCGGGTCAGGAGCCGGCCTTGGGCTTTCTATTTCGACGTTTACCAGTTCAGTGGCGTTGGTGAGCTATGTCAGTAACAGGTCTGGTGGTTTGGTCTTTTTGGTCATTTGGGCAGTATCTTGTGTCTTAGGTGCTCCTTGCATGGAAGACATATCTCCCTGGTAGGGTGGGTGGGCACAGAGCTTTGTAGGTATGTCCAACATTTGGGAAGCCGTTCCTCTCTTCGCAGATCTAATGGTATTTCTCCACACCCTACGTTGATTGCGTCTCAAGGGCCACTCTGTGAGGCACCACAGTAAATGCACAGGCATTTTGTTTGGATGGTGTCAATGGTTTCTAACAGTGACTTGCTCGCCGTGGTGTATGCTTCGCATCCATAGTCTATCCTTGACAGGATTAGGCCTCGGTATAGCATACGCATGCTCGGCAGGTCTGCACCCCAGGTGTGCTTTGTTAATGAGCGAAGGAGATTTAATTGCTTGAAGCATCTCTCCCTCAGACTCTTGATGTGGGGGTTCCAGGTGAGCTTTTCATCAAATGTTAGTCCCAGGAATTTGGCTTCAGCACATGTCTTGATTTTCTGTCCATTGAGGTACAGATTTGCATCATGGCCTATGTATTTAACATAGGTAAAATTGATTTGAACTGTTTTTTACCCTAGACAGTTTGAAACCATTTTTTGCACCACTGTGAGACTATGTCCAGAACTATTTGTATGGTCTTTCGTGCACAGGCTATCTTCGCATATTTGTTCCACAATGCTGTGTCATCAGCAAAAATAGACCCGCATATTGCGTTGGGACCCAGTGCATTGTCTTTTTCAATGTCTTTGGGTAGATCACTCATCATGATATTGAACAGTAGGGGGCTTATTACACCACCCTGCGGGGTGCAGTTTACCAATGTTTGTTCCCTAGACATGTGTCCATTAACACAGACGCTAATCCTTCTGTTATCGAGAAAATCTCGTACCCAGAATAGGATGCGAGCACGGTAACCAAAGTCATAGAGCTTTTTTAGAACTCCGTTTCGCCACGTCATATCAAAAACTCCTATTGTTATGTTTCCTCTTCCCACATCTAGGGCTTTCTTGGCTGCCACAGTCAGTCTGCCTAGGTGGTCCGTAGTGCGTCTGCCCTTTCTGAAGCCACTCTGCCAAGGGTGGAGTAGACCGTTATGTTCGAACTCATGTTCTAGACGGTTTTTTTATCATCCTCTCCATGACTTTGCATAGACAGCTCGTCAGGGAGATTGGCCAGTATGATCTTGGGTCAGTTTTGTCCTTCCCTTGTTTTGGAATAGGAACCACGATCCCAGTTTCCAGACTGAGGGCATTTTGCCAGAGCTCCACACGAGGTTGTAGAGATTGAGTAACATTTGTTTACCCTCCTCTGGCATATTACGAAGCATGTCGTATTTCAGGCCATCCTCAAGTTCCATTCCGTTGAAGGTTTTGTTGATGTCTTGGTTGTTAAGATCTTCGCATTTCCCTGAGCTGAACAGGTGATTGATATGCTCATCGACCTTTGTTTTGGTTGCTATGAAGTCATGGTCATGGTTATCGTTGCTACTGGTTGCAATGAAGACTGTGGCAAGCGTTTCAGCTTTTTCCTTGTCATTGGCATGCTTTACCCCATTTGCTATGATGGTGGGTAAGGCATTTTTGGATTGGTTCTTTCGCATGCAATAGCTTTCGCTTTGCGCCATATTTGGCTCGAGGGTGTGAACCGAGTGATTTCATAGCAGTATTGCCGCCAGTGATCGCGTTTTGCCTTTTTGATGGTTCTTGCTACCTTGGCCTGGAGTCTCTTGTGTTCAACTGGGCGTTCAATGCTGAAGTTTCTCTTTAGTCTATTCCAGGCTATTTTCTTGAGCTTTACTGCTTCTTGGCACTCGTCGTTCCACCAAGGCACGCATTTGTGTTTTGGGGGTTTGGGGTTATTGTCTGGCTTTGATTGGGGGATGGCTGAGTTGGCAGCCTTGTAGAGAATCCCCATACATTGTTCATAATATTCCTCGGTGCTGGTACTAGTGATCAGTGTCTCCAGCTCCGTGACTATTATGTGCTTGTATTCAGTCCAGTTGGCCTTTTTCAGATTCCAATTGTTCCTGTGCAGTGGCGCCTCGTTCTTGCTCTGTTGGCTTCCTATCTGTATTTTGATAGGGAGGTGGTCGCTGCCGAGGAGCTGGTTTTGAATGTCCCAGCTGGGGGTTGGTTGAAAGCCAGGTGCTATGAGGCAAAGGTCCAGGACCGACCATTTACCATCACTAGAGTTATAGCTGGTGGGTCCATGATCATTTAGTAGACACAGGTTGGAGTTCGTCGTTTCGCTCCCCCATAGGGCATGGTGGGAGCTGAAGTCGCCCAGTAGTATTGTTTCACCTTCTAGGCCTTCAAGGAGCTTGTCATCGTCCGAGGAGGAGTGCAACTTGGCACTATAGACGTTTACAATATTAATAGTTTCGTGATTGATTTCTATTTCTATTGTAAGGTGCTCTACGCTACTCTCACATTGTGGCAATCTTTTGTAGGAAAGATCACTTTTTATGAGGGTCGCTATGCCGCCACCACCTTCACCCTTAGAGGTGGTTGCAGATTCTGCGGTACGGTATTGTCTTTCGACATTGTAGTTGTACCTTTTGAAATCCTGGTTGGGTTTCAGACAGGCTTTCCTGTAGACATATAATGTCTGAGTGGTCATTTTCGTTGTGGAAGGTGTTCCACAATTCGTCAAGGTTGGTATTAGACGGGTGCCTCGAACGTTCCATTGAAGAATTTTGACCTCCATGATTAGTTTGCAGAGGAGTAGAGTTCTACGAATTTCGCAACGAGACCGTCGACATCAACATTGTTCCTGGCTGCCTCGTTGCCAATGAAAACTGATGATATGATCGTCTCTATGATCAGTCTGAAAATTTGAACATTTAATACAATTTTATGATCTCCACCAATCGGGGTGGGACTTACCTCGCTCGCTGGTGTCCCTCTGGTAATCCCGGCCGGCGGGTCACTGCAGCCGCTAGTACTGCTAGTGGAGTTCTCAGGTTCGTCAACCTGTTTTTCCACTAGTGTTACCTCCATTGTGCCGATTGGTTCAGCCCTTGGTTTAGGCCCCTGCTACTGCCTGTGACTTTAAACCCTTTGCAGGTGGTTTTTCAGGGTGTTTTTGTTTGCCTTTTGGCCTGTTTACAGGCTTTGCTGGCCAGCCTCCCAAGCCTCCTCCCCTTTCTCCTAATGTCTCATCCCTGAGCAGTCCCTCCCAGGGGTGGCCAGCTTCCTCCTTTCGGATTCAGCCCTTTTCCGCCATGCTGGTCTTTCAAGAGGTGTGGCTGGTCCAGGTGCTGGTATTCCAGCTGGCTGTTCAGTTCCCCCGCTTATTTGCTAGGTTACCCTCTTCTTGGCCTCCCCATATGAGACCTGATCTATCGTTTTAACCTTGAGGATGTCCTTGGCTTTTTGCAAAGCCTGGAATCCGCGATATGTGGCACTGTGGTTCCCCTTGTAATTTCTACAATGGGGGTCTGCTGGCAGTCCTCACGTTTGTGATTCCCTCCGCAGTTAACACATGCGCTGGCTTTGGTTTTACAGTGCTTGGCCACGTGGCCCAGCAGGTGGCATCTGAAACATCTAGCAGGCTCTGGGATGTATGGTTTGACTTTGAAGGTCATCCATCCCAGTTTAACCTTGCTTGGCAGTGCGTCTAAATTGAACACCAGTTTCACTGCATAGGTCGGTCTGGCCGTTCCGCCAATCCGACCCACCCATTCCACTTTGTGTTCCCCCTGCTCGTTCATTTCTTCCTTTATGTCGTCATTCGTGAAGTCCCTTGGGACTCCTGATATGACACCTACCGCTTTGATTGGTCTGATGTTTTTGGTGGTGTACTCTTCAATAGACACCAGGTGGCTGCATATTCAACGTCATATCACAGCGCGAGAACGTATTTAACATCAAAGAAAGCATAGCAACATTTTAACGTGGACGTTGTGGGAGGTCTCTGCGATGGTGTACATGGAGTTGTACAATGCAGTACTAATGTGACAGTGAACAAGAGTGAGATTTTATAGAATGCCAAAAGGATTTATTGCTGGAAACTAAAGCACGCATCTCAAGTAAACTACAACCTGGTACTGAAGGATGCTGTACAGCCAAGCCATCTTGAAGTAATTACACAGAATGCGATCCATGTACATTGTGCACTCGCATCTCACTCTGATATGCCACTGAATGCTGATCCCTGTCATATTGCATCATTTTTGCAGAGGGTGCTGTAGGAAAACCTTGCGCATATACATACATGTAAAGCGTGGGTGCGGAGAACTGTTAGAAAACAGGGTAATGAAGCAAATTTGCCTACGGAAGCTTACGTTATCCAAGCATCCCATTTAATGTTAAGCATTTGATCATGAAGCTATGAATGGAAGATATGAGAAAAGCATCTCTATTTGCAAAACACATTACACAAACTCTATAGGTTAAATGAATATGACAATATATATTTTGAAAGTAGGGCTATTTGATATTAGATAAAAACAGCTGAATTTGTATTTGCTTAAAGCACCATTAACATTCACTTGACACTCGATTCTATTTTTAAAACGCTGATGGTATATTTTATTCGCAACCGGTATAGGATTGAGGCAAATGCAGTATACAAGGTAACAACACTTGGCACACTGAAGTGAAAAATGACTTATCTCGATGAAGCATACTGGAATAAAATTCGGTGTCGGCCCGTCCTCCCGGGAGGCGTAGTGTGGGCGGAAGCCGGACATTCAGCTCCACAGTAGGTATCCTTGCGCACTTCCTGCCAGCCTGGTGGCTAGGAGGAGGCTTACTCTCTTTGTGGAAGTGCATCAATATGCCGCTGACCTACATGCCAGCAGCATATGTTTTAAAGCAATTTTAAAATAAATGAATAATTTCCGTTTCCGTATAACTACCCCGAGAGGAAACGTGCTTCTATTTTCCCCGAACAAAATTGCCCAGACTACAAGAATCTGAAAACAGCCTCGGAATTGTCTCAGTATCAACTAAGCGATTTAATATTAAAGATTCTTCAGTTAGTGTGCGATGTGGCCATGCCCATTTCCAGTAAATGTTCTTCCCGCGTAGACACTAGTTACGCGCTAACTTTCTACCCCCTCCCTCACACGCTGGTTGGCTTCCTCGTCTTGAGAGTGCGGCCCTATGGAGGAACTGTACAGGCAATAAAAGGAGATGCTTAACAGTCCCCACGTGCTAGAGTAAGATTTATATGGGTGCATGATGTAGGGGCTAGCACTATTTAACCGGAGCACGCGGTTTGCGCCTGAGATGTGCGCTATCTCGCCGTCGTTGAAAACATGGGCATCTCCTTTGCTACTTGCCTCTCTCCAACCAGAAAGAGGTTAGCTGTACATGGCATAATAGACTGAAATAAAAACAGCCTGGATATGGCGTGAATAGGCCTGGAATAAGGGACTCAATAGACGCCAACCAAACCAACAGCTTCTTAGTCCCCACGTGTGCGTTTAAAACTACATCTCGATAGTGAGAGGCATGCGAACCATTAGCAGTTTTAGTCTAAAATTTCACGTCCGTCTTGCGACAGTGGTTAGATCCTAGCCTGCACTCCTCGTGAACATTTTGTTGGCCATAAGTCTCGTCAGAAAATTAAGAAATAGATGAACAGCGCTTCCAGCTGATCTTTCTAGGGAAACAAGAAGTCTTCCACAGTTCCATTTATCCAGAAACTTTCTAGAAGATATCCACGCCATGTGACCAGCCATGTGCCTGATAAATTACTATGCTGTTATAACTTCATACAGCTGTAGGTCGAATCGATCAGTCAGACTCTTTTCGTTATCGGAAGAAGCAATTGTCAGTCCAGTCGGTTCATCAGTGAACTTGCCATTTTCAGTGGAAGCTGTATTTTCCACAGACTACGTTAGAAGACTTTTCTCAGACGTATTTAATATTCCGCTGCATCACGCAGAGCCGGCAACACGAGGATTGTGCGCAGGACATTTCATCCGCAGTTGCTCCTGTTGCGGTGTAGCAAACGTAACCCCCCTTAGTTGCAGCTTAATCTTATAATGGTTAAACCTGCAAAATGGCACTTGCAGTGCTCTTGGGTGATGTACATTTGCAGTCCAAGAGAAGACGATTTTCGAAAATGTATTACTGGAATGACTGGCTCGGTAAAATGGCGAACAATTGACCTT
Organism: Chaetoderma sp. LZ-2023a; assembly: GCA_034401795.1. Lineage (NCBI taxonomy): Eukaryota > Metazoa > Mollusca > Caudofoveata > Chaetodermatida > Chaetodermatidae > Chaetoderma > Chaetoderma sp. LZ-2023a. Next base: position 66,143,591 of record CM067374.1, read on the forward strand.
TCCAGTTTTAGCTATGCTCCGCCCATCACCAGCTAAGCTCCACCCACACATCGCTCGTGGTGGGATCGATCGATCTCTGAACTCTCTGACTATCAATTTCCAGAAAACTACACAGGTAAGCTATCGAATATTTTGGAACCAATTTGACTGGCCGTTGCCTATGGTAGCAACAGCGTCCAGTCAAATCGGTTTCAAAATATTCAACAGCATGTTTGTTATATAGTAGAGACATACAATTCGTACAACGGTCGGACTATTAAGAGTTAACGGGCCAAATGGAATCATTTATGATGTAATTATTATGACGTCATCCTACACGCCGCTTACCCGATTATGACGTCATATGACGTCAGATTGATAGATGGATACTCTGGAAAGGTGAATTGACATGGAGTCCTGTTTCCGAATTCTGCTTTGGAAACTTTTAGCTTATTTATGAGCTGTATTGTACTGGATAATTGGAAAATAATTTGACTGGAAGATGGTATGGTCTCCTTTCAGGATATACAACAGCATATATTTTTTTATCTCAGACAATTCTTGGTATATGGTCTGCGTCGCTGTAAGCGTTATAGTGTTTCTCGGTATTGGCTTTTACTCGGAAATCATTATCAGGGCCATCAGTACAAGATTGCCTCTAACATCCGATTACTCTGCCCACATTATACTAGCGACCCCGGAGAGTTGGCTTTGTTAAAGCCTTGTCAAAGGAACCCACGTTGTAGCACAATGGATTAGTTCACTATGGAAAAAAGTCTGGTGGGAATATCCGGTAATTTTGATTGGTATAGGTAAGCGATTTAAACATATGGCATCGTATGAAGAGAAAATAGTTTCAACACCATATTACGGCATTCAGCTGGCTTGGGCGACCATATTTGATACGCATATTCGGAAAGATGTAACTGAATTCGCATTTCCAAATACAGCAAATGCAAATAATAGCAAGTCAAATTCATAGAAAGGAGGTCAATTAAAATCACGGCAATGACTGGATGCACGATCTTAGAAAAAACGCAAGACATAGACTCCGCTACAATACAATGGAGGATACCAGTTTATCAATCAATTATATGACGTCATAATCAACTACGTGACGTAGATAAGTTCGTCTCGAACGCTTAACTGATTACGCGTTGTTGTCCGAAGTGTATGTATTTACTATATTTAATAAACGTGCTGTTGAATATTTGGAAAGTATGCCTAATTTGACTAGGCGCTGTTGTTGCCATAGGCAGCGACAGAACCTAGTCAAATTAGTTTCAATATAGTCAACAGCTTACCTGTATAGTTTTTCTGGAAATTGAGATTCAGAGAGTGCATGGATCAATCGATCCCAACACGATCATAGCGTGGGTGGGGCTTAGCTAGAGACGGGCGAGACATAGCTAAAACTGGATTCCTCCATTAAGGGAACAACTCATATTCAGCAAATTATGGGAACGGGACCGGATTTTTCGAGAAAGCCATAGATTTAGAATTTATTCCGTTCTGGAATAGGGGTTTTATCAAGATCAGGACCAAAGTCTGTAAATCCTAGTTTACCTTATAGTCCAGTAAACCTACGACAATATTTATGTGAACCTAGAACAAATTGCAACATGAGGTTCTATATTGCTAAAGTGACCTCACTGAACACAAAGTCCAAAATCTGACAATATTCCACAACGGATAATTAGCATCAATCCAATGTGGCCGACAACATCAACTTTGTCCTTTATCTTTGATTGGTTTTAGACCCCATAAATACATTAGGCCTATAGGTAGATATAAATATGATAGCAAAGAATCAAGTTTGTCTTGTAAATATACACTGTGCCTTACCTATGATGCCACTGGTTCTAAAATAACAACATATTTTGTTGGAAAGTTGTTTTCAGTAGATGGACAAATACTGGATCTTTGTTCTACGCTGACCAATATATATTCGACTACTATCGCTCTATTCACGAGAGTCAAATAAATAACTAAGATTAACTGAATACCTGTAGTTTTAAAAGTAATACATGGGCTAGAGTAATTTTAGTAAATACCAATCAAAGTACGGGGCCTCAAAATTGGTATTGTCGGCCATATTGGATTATTGCTAAATTATCCTCCATCCCGGTAACGGGTTTTGGAGTACTTTGGATATAGTATTGAATGTATATTTAGTAGCATAAAGCAAACCCCTTCTTTCTAGCTTCAACCATATTTTGATTGGACTATTTAGGTCCTTTGTTCATTCGTTTTGTTAAATGTTGAGCCTAGTCGAATGAGAAGATTTTTTAGATGCAGCTCCGGATACACACAATCGCACGCATGCGTGTATACTCGCATGTACCCACGCATCGACGCACACTCCCGCCCGCTCACACTCACGCACGCACGCACGCTCTCGCGCGCAGACGGACCCGAAGGCAGTACCCTCTCATCCTTACGGGTCGAGAGTAATTAGTTGAAGCTATCAAATCTGACAGATTCTTCAGGGTGCAGTGTTGTGAATATAAACTTGCCCGTATCTACTGCGAATTTACATTTCAAAATGCGAGAGACTAATGGTCCTATACAGGAAAATGTCTAGATGTTGTCATATTTCTTACAAGAATGTACGTATTCCAAACAGGCATCATCCTATCTGGGTTTAAACAAAGTTTGCTTAGTCTATGTGGGAGCAATATAAGACATGTCTTATGGCCGTCTCTCCCACTTGTATACAAATGTGATACAATAAATAATTCAAGAGGCGGAATAAAACTAAAAATAACATCTCATCATAACTTCCTATCATACATAAATGAAGTCTCTCACGTATGCACATGTTTCAGGCAGGCGAGGTGGGGGTGGAGACGGAGTGGAGAGTGTAATGCGTAATCTTTTATACTGCTAAGATGTGTATGCATATATTGCTATGACAACGCATAAGTGTTTTGTTATTTAGTATGAAATATTTCAATGCCTGTTACCAAGACCCTTTGATGTTATTCGTATGACTTCGCGAAAGGGCCGTTCCCATTATAATGAGATGGCCAACAAGGCAATATGCTGAATGACGTTTTCCCGGAAGATTAGCCATTCTCGGAAATATTCAGGGCGTACACGTACACCGGTGAGGGTCAAGCAGCAGTGTGTGGCTTGGGTCTTTCCATGGTTTGTTTGTAATCTTCATTACAGCTAGTAATCCTGAGCAATGATATTAATGTATATGGAGATAGAAAATAATATACATTTTGCAGCAGAATATGTGTCGATGGCTCAGAAATAACCGCGTACGTTTCCTAAACAAAATCAAACGTACTTTGGAATATTTTGAAACTAATTGGATTGAAAGATATTGCTGCCTATGGCAGCAATGTCGTCCAATCCAATCAGTTTCAAAATATTTAGCAGAAAATATTCAACAGAAGTGACAACATCTTTTACTAACTACCACGTTTCCGTTTTTGTTTTGAAAACATCAAACTTATTTATGAGCCGTACTGTAGATACAGTAGAACTTATTTGAAGCTACCTAATTATGAATACAGTAGAACTTATTTTAACCTACCTAATTATGAAGCACACATATAGTCAAAATAGACCGACGCAATATGGTATCAGTCTAGCAGACAATCTGGAAAAAGGCCCTAAAATTGAGTTCGTGGTCCGGTCCTGGCAACCTTTGTTTGACATATAATCTTTATATTATTTTTTTGCTGGATGACAAGACTGAAACATTTGATTAATCCTTATACAGCTTTTTCTTTATTTTAAATTTGAATTTTAAATTTTGTAGTTATCGGTTTTGTCGTATTTAGGATTATTCTGAAATTCTAAATCTCTAATAGTTCTTTATATCACAATATTGCTGGGAATTTAATTTTAAACCTCCCGCCACAACTGAAGATGAGAATTATGGGAGTTATTGAAATGAGGTCATCCATCCATCCATCCATCCATTCGTCCATACGTATGTCTGCCCAGCTGTATTGATTGTGAGTTCGATATAGTCCGGCGTGCAAATGGGATATCTTTACTGAATCTGGAAATATTTTATAACAATTTTCTTTTGATTGATTTCTATAAGCATGATGTCTTCTATCAAGCCGGGTGAACCTTCGCCACCATTGGGCGTTTTGAGAATCCGTGCGTGGCTTTCAAGACGGCCACTATTTTATGTTTTCGGCTATAACTTCCTTCAGTTCATATGAAATCTAGGATTGTAATTTTGATGTCTAGATGTAGGTTCTAAGGATCAAGGAACCTACTGAAACAATTTACAAGTTCGTTTGGGGATTACATCAGGTAAAATTCAATATTGACGCTAATAATGGTCACCGTTTCCGTTTTGTGCTCTAATTTGCTTCATATAGGTTAGGCTGATAATTTTGGTGTCTAGATATAGGTTTTACGGATTATGGGATCCTTGAAATTAGATCATAGGAAATTCAATATGGCAGCCAATAATGCTTCATGATGGCTATAATTTATGGAATAAACTATCATGATTTTGGTATCTATAGTCATTGGTTGCTGTGGTTACCGAACCCCAAGCTCCTTAATAACCACTGACTGGGAAAATATTTCCTCAGAACATTCAAACATTATTATGTATGCTCGCTAAAGAAGTATCCCGAGGTGTTGATTATGACCACTTACTCGACTCAAAGGAGATTTGTTGCTGCGTCTAGAAAAACTAGCCAAAAGGAGAGAGAATGCCAAGCTGTGGGTGGATGTGTTAGTCAAACCAGTTTTCATAATCATGATGTTTGTGAGGGCGGAACGAGGGGGTGATTGGCAGCTGTATCTAGACGTATTAATAGAATGATTACGTACTTCATTTCGGCTAGTCATGTGCACTGTGTGATGGTAAGACACCCACCTTCACTACAGCCCATGGAGGCACTTCCAAAAGACGTTCTTGATCGGTTCACAAAGGAAGAGATGTCAGGAGACATCAGCGTGGCTTGGCGAATGGAATTTGGATTGGGATACATGTTTGTCAAGACATGCGCTATGGTCAGTAATTGTAAAATAATTGGTATAACGCTTAAGCCTGAGTGGCTAAAAGCGTGGGCATTGAGTCACCATGCTTGTAATGATTTCTATGAACGACATGATTGAAAATACCGGTGTATCAGTCGACAAACATGATGAGAGAGGGATTACAGGAATAGTTGATGACAAAGGGAACAGGATAGAGATGCCATCAGGGTAAAACTTGAGTAATGCATAAATCATAACCGACCTATCGATCCAGAGAATCACCGAGATATTATGCTTAACATTGGGGCAGGAAACCCTGGAACCGCTGCAGTTAACGTCCAGAACGCGGTGCGATTAGGGCTCAATGAAATGAATAAGTTCGGTCAGAATTTCCCAGATGGCTTGCATAAGACCATTCACAAAAATGCTTACCACGGCAGTAACAAACCTATCAAAATCTATGACACAAAGACCTTTTACTCGAGAGTCATCGGCCTAGTGATCGCGAAGTTAATGCAAAGGATGTCCTTTCACATGAATTATGCACAACCCAATGACAATGTTCGTGTTGACACGTGAAATAGCAGCAGCCACATCGAAATCATCGTTAAAACAGTTTTAGGAATCCGCGAGGACATCTACTAACATGGTCGTCTCCATCATAGACAACTCCGTACCACCCTGGGTAATACCTTGGCCCATGGATGCCAAAGTGTACCACTTGACCCCGGTCTCCCCTGTTAGAGTATTGTTTTTGCGTATGTGTTAGACAATAGTGGTATAGGAATATACGTTCCCCGGGGTGTAACAATACCGGTTTTCCCCTAGCTGTACATTTCAGATGTATATTTCGCGCGGGAAGTAGTTGATGGTGTTGTCTCGAGCGGAGTAATATTGCATGTAGTGAGATGTTTGCATTAAGAAATGAGGTTGTAATACGTGAAAGAGGTGGGGGTGGTGATCATTCAGTTTACTGTCCTGTCATTGGTCCTTTGATATGGATTTAATTAGTTGAATTGGTCGTTAGGTGGGGTTGAAAGAAGGGAACTATTTAGTCTTGGCGTAGGGAAGTGAATATAGTGCGAGGGATAGGTGTGGTCATTCTCTTTCGTTGCTAATCGTGAGCATAGCAAGTTAAACAGGGTGATGTGAATCTCGAAAGTGAATGTGGATGTGACAAGTCAAACCGTAGAGTCCAATTCTGGATTGACAGCGAGGGTGTCAAGAAGATCCATTCCGGAGAGAAGCATATTTCGATGGTGAAGTTATGGGCTGGTGAAAGCTACTTTACAGGGGTTTTGGGGTCAGGGTTGTAGTTCAGCGGTGTATTATACCGGACCGTAGCCCAGAGATAATGATATGATAATACCTAATATTTAAATTCTCCATATATATAAATAGATCCTGTAGAGTATAAGGATCAAAGATTTTCTTTACATGAATCATGATTGTGTGTAGTCATTTGCGATATTGTATATAAATAAACGTTGCTATTAATTTTCAGCCTTGCCTTGTGTTTAATTCTTGTCAGCACAGTCATCAGCAATCCGTTGAATTTAGGCGGGTAGGGATAACACAAATTCTATTTTGGAGGCGGTCCGTCGGATTACTCCAGTTCTATCTCTCGATCTAGTAGTACAGTCATTCACTTAAAATAAAAGAACATTATGTGATGGCTTAAATTTTGTCTTTAATAATTCGTTTCAATTCCCGCTTTAGAATACTTTATTTTGAATTTTGACCTGTTTACATTAGGATTGCGGATCCATAATTAATCGATCAGTTACTCCCTTACACAACAAACATGGTATGCACCATTGCGAAGAGATTGAAAATGAGGGATGTAATCTAGTATTCAATCTGTACTATGATCATAATACAAAAAGCCTCAGTAGAATTGCAAGATCTAGTTGAGCACGTCCACCAGTGACAATTGAAGAGTAAGTTCTGAAATTAAGAAGCAGCTAGCATGCCTTGTTATAACCAAGCTAACTGACTATATGTCATTCCTTGGACATACGTGTAGCCATAAATTGGTTCAGATTGGAGGGATAGCTTCTCCGGTCGAGATGGGCAATAGGGGTGTAATTGCAACAATAACAGATCTGGAAACAACACACAAAGACGTAGCCAATATTCTTGTTCAGCAGATAGGGTCTAATGATGTGTACACGAATCAATGGGCGAGGTGAGATAACGGTGGTCTCGAATAGCAGACATGATGTCTTTCTACTTTTATGCATTACTATCACACAAATATTACCACGGAATTGGCAATCAAGGACAGACACAGACCAGGCAATAGCATTATAAAACAATAGAGAAACATGCGTTTATAGTTAACGTAATCATACCAGCCCGTATACACTCACTGGGTGTAACACTGTAGTCTACTGCAATGGGATAGACAAGGGGTGCTCTAATGGAACTGCGAGCTGGATCACTCTCTCAGTCACACCTTGGTATGATGAACACACCGATAGAATGTGTGATTGTGCAAGCCATCGTATTTATGTCACCTTGTATAGACCCAGTTCTAGTGAGTCAATGTCGGAAAATGTTGAATGGTATGCACATCCAAAGACAGGGCAAGCCTCATCATCACCACCCAGTATGTGCTGTCATTCGCTGACCAATCAAGCGTTTGCAGCGAATGGTAAAAGGGCCCATAACCAAGCCATTGTGTGGTATTCATGGACGACAAAAGTGCACCAGAACTGGATCCGGAATTGTATAGCCTGACAAAGGACACAACGATTAAAACACGTCTATCTTCCAGTTAACACAGAACGCGCTCCAGCGTTTATCATGCATCTAATCAGGTGTGGGTGCAAGAGTGGCAGCCCGTATAATGCGTGTTCTAGGAGCTGCAGTGTGCATAACTTTAGGTGTACAATACTTTGTGACTGTAGCAATACAGAAAGTAGCAACCTAGTTTCGTTTCCGGACTTCGTGAAACTAATGAAAATGTAGGGAGTGTAGAAGTGTAAACGTGTAGGAAGTCTGGTTTGATTGCTTATGTGATCTGTGATGGGAGAAAGTAACAACCTAGATTAGTGTAGAGAGTATCAGAAGTGTAGTGGGTAAGAGTGTATGAAGCCTGGTTTGATTGGTTATGCGATAGGTAGTAACAACCTAGTTTCGTTTACGGGCTTCGTGGAACCAATGGATGCCTGTAGAAAGTGTATGTAATGTAGAAATGTAGTGGTACAGGAAGACTGGTTTGGTTGTTTAGTTTAGCCACTCACGTAAATGACATTAACAGCCATATTATGTTTCCCATCATTATGAAATCTTAAATAGAAAGGTAGAAAATAATCACACCTCGAACTTTATGAACTTGTTCCATCATCGCACATTAGTCATAATACAAATAATGGCAGTCGTCTTATAAATCAGGTATAAATCATATACTAAATATATTAAATAAAAGCAAATATACCTTAGCTCTACTATATATATAAGAATGATGTTTACACAGATGTGTTACTATAAATGCAGTCAACCCGGTCTATAACGACCACCAAATGGGAAACAATACGTCGTCACTAAAGACTGGCAGTCTCTTACTACAACTCAATTCCTATACTAAATAGCTTTTGGGACGACTCCTTGTTGAACCGCCATCTCTCGACCCCAAAGGCAGATTCTCGCAATAGACAGGTTCCATTGTATATCATGTATGCCACCATTCAAATAGCTTGGTTGTTTTCTAAGTCCTGGTGGCGGCTACATTGGTCCCTATTAAATTATGTAACACTTTCCCAACTTTATAGATGATTTAAATGGATTCTCTGGCACTAAAATCCTACGACACTAGGATTATCATATATGATTCGCAATATGAAGCAAATTCCAGCCTAAAGGAGGAAATGGACGCCATTATTGGCAGCCATATTGGATTTGCCATGCCGTAACCACAGAATGACATTATAAATTGTTCAATAGATTCGTTTACCCGTAAAACCTACATCTAGACACCAAATTTATCATCATATGTTTACTGTGAACGAAGTAAGGACCGAAAACATGAAATCGCGGGCATCTTGGATGCCATTTTGAATTTCTGAAAACGCTCATGGGTGACCAATTTCCACCCGGTAGATTCTGAAAGAGGGTATTCCTTGGCTATACAAATCAATTAAAAAAATAAAATATATACAAAATTTCCCGGGCCAGCCATTCTTCTGGCGGACTGTTAATGCCCTCGCCCGTAAAGATTTGCTTAACAATAGGAGATTTAAAAAAATTACATTTGACTAATTAAACCGTTATTTTCATGGCCTCCACCAAAGTCATGGAGCTATTGGCTGTCCTTCCTAAATCAAGTGTCAAACAAAAGTTACCAGAACAGGACCACGATAAATTTGCCTACTTGGTGTCAAGAGTTTGTCATTTTTCGACCACATAGCTTATAGAAACATTAAAAAATGTAGGTCATCTCCAAAGCCGCTCTGACTGTACATAATCACATTATATTGAGCGGGCATGAGTGTATGCTCACCATACTATACACTACACTCTACTGATATGGCACAAACTCTGAAGCAAGTATGGCCGATTTAAGTAAATTAGCAACCAATTTAGGCCTAACCCACCACGAGCATAATATTAAATGTTCCGGTGGAGCGAGATAATATTGCTTTAGTCTGCCATTTATAGCCCATTGATCGGTCATTTTCTTAATGGATCACGCACGTCCCATTACCACCCGCCATAAGCTAAATATCCGCTATCAAAACACACAGAGTACACAATCTCACCGATAGCGAAATGATTTTTGTTCGATCGTGTCGACAATTAACCGACAATTCTCTGAGATTCACGGGATGCTACCGGGCCTCGGTAGACACGGTAAAGTTTTTTATCTTCCTGTATGCCGATGCCTCGTTTCGGCTTGCTTCGTTATTGTTATTATATATGTTTATCTATTTACTACTAAATGACCAAACTAAAATGCTATGCATCTGTTAACATGAATAACACGACATTTACTTTTCAAACCATTGTACCAAAATAGCTCTGTTTCCAAACCACACAACCAATCATACAGGAAAGCCACCGAATATTTTGAAATATATTTTCTTGGCAATAGCAGGGCACGCTGTTGCTGCAATTAGCATCATATTCATGGATTCATTTTGCACCCAGATGTCATTGCCCAGTACCAAAGACTAAAATTGGCATCTGATATGTGGATTTTGGAAACCATCAAATCCTGTCACGAACTTGCTTTAGGTGTACAGACCATTAGGCCTATTGATCGTGGTATGACTACATAGACAGCGTTTATGAATGGCCATTCCCTAGATAATACCGGTATCAATGGATGGCGGGCGGAAATCCGAAATCACATTTGGTAATTTCTACGTCCAAAATCGGCATCTAACGCCCTCCATTTCTAGGGCAATTACAGATTTCTGGAATAGTGAATAATCATTATCATATAGGCCTATGCCATATGGCTGGAGATATCTAATAGTTAATCTTAAGAAAAGATTTAAGAGAGAGAGAGAGAGAGAGAAAGAGAGAGAGAGAGAGAGAGAGAGAGAGAGAGAGAGAGAGAGAGAGAGAGAGAGAAGGAGGGCGTGGGGTTGAGAAAAAGAGAGAGAGAGAGAGAGAGAGAGAGCGAGAGAGAGAGAGAGAGAGAGAGAGAGAGAGAGAGAGAGAGAGGGAGGGAGGGAGGGAGAGCTTCTACTTGTATACACATAACACAACAACTCACCAAATACATCTAGGTCAATTATCTTCACATTTAGAATTGGGACGTGGTACTAATTGGTACGCACGCCTGCACTAACACGCGCACGCACGCACACGCGCAAAGCTTCCTATCTATGAGGTCGCCATTGGTCTTTAACCAATGAAGCCCCAACTCCGTACATTAAAACAAACGTCCGAGAAATTTAAACATTTGAATCCGAAATATGACGACATAAAAAATCCTTTACAAATTTTTCTGATGAGTATTTGAAATTAATTTGACTGGCTGTTGCTGTGGAATTAGTTTCTAAATACCCAACGGCTTACAAATATGAGTGCTCTGACAATTCTGGATTCAAAAGGTTAAAACGGTGCATCCATCTTTCTGTTTTTCAGAAACTATTTATAGCATGTGTGCCAACCGTTAATATTAACCCTTTAACACTCATATCATTCATAAACAGCTTCTGCAGCGGCATTGAGAAATGTCAATTTGCAGACCAAGAGATAATTTTTGAAAATTTACCACTGGAATGACTGGCTCGATAATCGAGCCAGTCATTCCAGTGGTAGATTTTCATAGATAGTCTTCTCTTCCTCTGAAAATTAACACTTTCTATGACAATCTTGAAAAAAATTTTGAACATGGTTAAAGGGTTAACACAAAGAAATTCTCGCAGTGCGCTCGAAATCATCAATACAACCGTAAATTCATTTTCAAAACAAATTCGACAATTTTGTTCAGGAAAAAATGTACGAAATTCAAGCTTTTATTATCCGCGTAGATAGACGGAAGGGCTAACCCGATCATGAAGTGCTGATGGTAGTTGTTCCTGTTCTCGTTCTTCTTAAAGGTCTTGTGAGGACTTTGACGTCGATAACGAATTTCAAGAAATGTGTGGTCTATTGCACTGTTTAAATACAATAAGGTGCTGGAATCCAACTTTGGAATGAAATAAAATATGTTAGACAGCCCAATAACGAGATTAAATGATGCCTCAATCTAAAACACGTCACCGCTCACTATGACGGTACACCGGGAAAGGCGCTCGGAGCTGGGTCTATATCTTTGTTTTCAGTACAAAGGTAACGTATTTTAAAACGCGCATATAGTCTCGAGGACTTTGAAATGGAGGAATTCCAGTTTATCCATCAATCATATGACGGCGTAATCAGCTACGTGACGTCACAATCAATAAATTATTACACATGATCACATACTATAACATAATTTATGTCAGGTTGAAGATAATTCTTCAAGAAATCAAAAAATTGTGATTTTTGACAACGTATCAAGATTTTAATTGGTTTTATGGATCGTTATATAATAATAGGCCTATTACAGATGGTACACCTTGGGCAATCAATAATGAAGACAATCGGCAATATTTCAATGTATGGACAAATAATCTTTAGGAAGAAATAGTAGGCTAGTAATTGAGGATCAAAAAATGTCATTCTTGAAAAGACTCGTTACTATTGGTAAATATCTGGGATGGATTGCTGTTTGTTTGTTTTGTGATTATTTCTGGGAGGACTAGACGATCATTTATAAGCCCAGCGGGCTCATAGACAGTGAAATAGAATTGAAACTGAAATAATCATTATAGAATTTGTTGCCTGGAGTGTGTGCATTGACTTTTGCTATATCGTGAGCTGTTGTTGGCGAGTGTAATTGTTGGATGCAGTATAAGGAGGGGTGGGAGGGGAAATTACTTTAGTGTGAGCGTGATGAGGTGAGTGTGAGACGTTGAGGATGGCATTTTAATAACATTTGTTCTATTAGAGGGAGCTTCTCCAAACTAGTATGGAAACATGCAAGTGGCGAAAGATGTATGCTAATTTCCAGATCAAAATCTAAAAGGCATCAGCAACATGTTTCAGCAGCATGGTTTTCGAAATATCCATTCTTGAATAAGACTGGTTATATTGGATGGAACTTCTCCAAACTCGGGCAGAAGCTTGCCCTTGGGATCCCGAAAACGTATGCCAATGTTAGGTAAACAGCAACAGCAATAATCACCAGTACAAATAAATGTGTCCTCCTCCAGTCCCGTAAACATTAATGTACGTGGAATGTTTTCCACATGTGTATGTGTAGCTGGACCAAATTGATCCAAAATTAGTTGGGTAGATTATTCAACTCCTGGGCCTTAATTTTGTAAGCACTATTTTCCCAGATTGCTGGTAATTTGGTCTGTATATTGAATGTTTCTGGGACGGGATCACTTCTTAAAGTAGTTCTCACGCCCACATACCGATTTTCTTTCTCAAGGACTTTGAAATGGAGAATTCCAGTTTATCCATCAATCATATGACGGCATAATCAACCACGTGATGCGTAGGGTGACGTCACAATTAATAAATTATTACGTCACAAATGACGCAGCTAAGTTCTTCATGAACGTTTAATTGATGACAGACTAAGCGTTGTACAAATTGTATCTCTTTACTACTTAATAAACATGATGTTAAATACTTTGAAACTAATTATTCAACAGCTTACCTGTATAGTTTTCTGGAAATTGATAATCAGTGATTTCAGGGATCGATCGACCAAAGCACGGGATAAGTGTGGGTGGAGCTTAGCTATAGATGGGCGGCGCATAGCTAAAACTGAATTCCTCCATTGTATTAGGCTATCTATTTTTTAGAGGATGTATAAAAAGAATGCGCAGTAGATTGAGCCGTATCGCAAATCTCCACGCTTTTACTACTTGCACAAGTTCCCCCTACACCCCCACCACACCAAAGTCACACAACTTAACCCCATCCATGAGGGCGGAGCCTAATATAGATATTGTCTTACAGTCGCAATCATTTGTGTAACTCGCATACGAAATTTGGTTGAATTCCGCCAAATCGTGCAGGAGGATATGTAGCTGGACGGACAGACGGACAGAAAGCCAGGCTGACGGATGTGATATGAATATACCCATCGTTTTTTCAAACCGCGTGTGGATAATAACTACAATGATTTCAAAATGCTAACTATAATATTATAGGCCTATTGTATATTTCCTGAAATAGCGCCATTAATATTCTGGTTCTGTTAGGAAATTATCATGTTCGATGTTTATTGTGGAGCCGGGAAAATGATCGACCACACACCCTATTATCACCCGCACGCGCTGGCATCGGCTAAATATCCACTGTCAAAACACAGCTCGTGTTGGACCGTGATGCCAATGGAGGAATCCGTTTTTAGCTATGCCCCGCCCATCTCTAGTTAAGCTCTGCCCACGCATTGCACGTGTTGGGATAGATTTATTTTATATACTTCGAATCCTGAATTCCGAGAATCCCAATTTCTTGATAACTCTTCAGCTAACCTGTTGAATATTTTGAAACTAATGTGACGGAGCGCTGTTGCTACATATGGCAGCAGCAGCGCCCAACACCGCCCAGTCAAAAGAGTTTCAAAATATTCAACAGAATGTTTATTAAATAGCAAAGCCATACAATTCATACAACTGATACTATTCCAGGTTCATGACAGTATTTCTGTCAATTATGATCATGACGTTAGCCTACATGTGACGAAATTGATTATGACATCATATAATTGACTGAATATCGCCTTCACCAATTAGCTAGTAATTCCTGGAGCTGTTTCTCTGGGTCTCCGTAGACATGGAAATGCATTGTTCGTCTAGTATAATGATACCATATTTTGATTAACATCATTATACCATCGGTAGGCCTCAATCCATTTACAATTCAATGGTCAGACAATAGCTGTTAGCTTTAATAACATGGCGTTTATTTTAAGACAATGGACCTTTGCAGTTTATCCATCCATCATATAACGTCATAATCAACTACGTGGTGTTTTGGGTGACGTCATAATCAATGACGTCATGAATGACGTATGTAAGTACGCCACGAACACTTAATCGAAGACGGACTAAGAGGTGGTGTACGAATTGTATCTCTTTATTATTTAATAAACATTATGTTGAATATTTTGAAACTAATTTGACTAGGTGCTGTTGCTGCCATATGCAGGAACAGCACCCAGTTAAATTAGTTTCAAAATATTCAACAGCTTGCCCGTATAGTTTACTGGAAACTGATAGCCGTAGAGCTCAGGGATCGATCGATCCCAACACAGGCAATGTGTGGGTGGAGTTTAGCTAAATATGGCCTGGCATAGCTAAAACTGCAAAGGTTCATTGAATCCTATCATCGCGGAGCTAGTGGAAAACCTTTGAATATTTTGAAACTAATTTGACCTCCGTATTTGTGACTACTTTCTGTCGTGTGAATAATACTTACTATACCCTAAATCTAAATATTAGGTTATTGCTGATATGTCAGATTGGAAATTTTAAACTGTAGTTCTGACTAACATTGCTATTCAAGACAGAAACAAACATCAACAACACACTTTTCAAAATAGGCCTATGTTTCGCTGACCATATCATCAAATCAAATAAATCACGCGTAAAACTTTGAAATCAGAGATGCGGTCAATCGCCGACCTCTTACTATATAGCGTGCAATTGAGGGGGTCCGTTTCTAGCTATGGCCCGCCCATTTCTAGCTACGCTCCGCCCACATTTTTCGCGTGTTGCCATCAATGTATTTACTTTGAATCCTGGTTTCACAGAATCCCTATTTCAAGGTAACAGCGCCCAGTCAAATTAGTTTCAAATATTCAACAGAATTTATATTAAATAGTAAAGACATACAATTCGTGCACTGTGGACTATGCAATGTTCATGACGGAGCTAGACACGCCATTATGTATTGTGATTTGTGACGTCAACATATATGTGGCGTAATTGATTATGACGTCATATACGTGAGTAAGACATCCATCGAAAATGATACTTGGGTCACATCCTCGCATCAAAACACCACAGAACACCTCATTCTGGGCAAAGCTATTTGGATGCAGTGCAATAGTATTCTAATGAAAAGTGGGAAATTGTCTTGTAGAAAAGTGGTTGATCGATCGTCTAGGCGGAGAAACAGACGCTACGGGTAATGGACCTTCCCAGTTTTAGCTATCCCTCACCTATCTCTAGCTAAGCTCCGCCCACACCTTGCTCGTGATGGGTTCGACCGATCCCTGAACTCCATGACTATCAATTTCCAGAAAATAATACAGGTAAGCTGTTGAATATTTTGAAACTAATTTGGACCGATTCAACAGCAGGTTTATGAAATAGCAATGACATACAATTCGTCCAACAACATTTAGTCTGTCACCAATTATGTGTTCGTGAGTTAATTATCTACGTCATTAATGACGTCATATGCTGGATGGATAAATTGGAAAAGTCCATTGTCATTAATTTACCAGCTCTCCGCAGGCGCCAGACAGATTTCTTATTTAATGCAGATCAAACTGAGGAATTCTGTCGAAGACATTATCTTATGTGTTCAAGGGTGTTATCGACGCCAAATATTAGATTCATTTTGAAGAGAAAAATATTAAATTTTCTATGGGCTTGTTGCTTAGCAATACATCAAAGGTTTGTGTGAAGGAAAGTACTCATCAGCGCAATTCAGGCCTTTCAACTCCAGACTGGATACGCCACATCCTTTACGAGCTGAATAACTTATTATAGTAATTATCTGTCAGCTAATTTGCCTTAGGCAGCAACGGTATCCAGCCAGATATGTCTGGAGATTTTCAACAACCAACATGTACAGTACAGCTCAGAAATAACTTAACGTGCTTCCAAAATAAAATAAAATCTACTCTTGAATATCTGGAACATAATTGGATTAGAAGACATTGCTTGTTAAGCCAGCAATGTCTTCCAACCCAATTATGTTCAAAATATTCAACATAACATTTCTGACTAATTAACGTGTTTTTGTTTCATTTTAGGAAACATGTTAACTTATCACTGAGATGTATTGTTTGTCTGACTTATGGTTTGATTGCAATTTAACCATTGGAACCCGAAAACTTGTTTACATTCTAATAAACAATCTGTTAACAAAGTTGAAACTAACTTGACTGGGAGCTGGTGGTAGCGTTCCTGTCAAATTAGATTTCAAGTATCAAAGAGTTTACCTACAGTACAGTTACGTTGAAATATAGGTTATGGAAATTCATGGTACAAAAGGTTAACAAGCTTGTTATGTTCCTAGCCCAAAGATTGTTTGAAAGTATTAAACGACTCCTTTTTAATATAGTATTGCCCCTGCTTGAGGAATTTCGAAAGACACCTCGTCCATTATAGAAACCATGGTGATAATTTACCAGCTACCTTTAGGTGTATCTACAAACGAATTCTTTGTATATGTATTTCAACATGTATTGTGATGGTCATTTTGCCTACAATCGCTGTATGCGACAGGGACTTTTCCGTAGAGTAAATTTACTCACGACGTAAACGTACCAGTCGAATACAAAAAACCATAGCAGTTTGGAAGGTTTAGAAACAGACTAACTCGCCTAAATTTTACTATCTTGAAAATAGAATGCACCTTTCAGCGCTATTTTAAGGCATAGTGAATGCTGAATAATAGTATAATTCGGCTCCTAAGTCCCGCATTTTCAAATTTTGCATCACGTGACATACTTCACGAAACATGCCACGAACGAGAGCGAGAGAGGGGAGAGAGAGAGAGAGAGAGAGAGAGAGAGAGGTGCGTGCGTGCGTGCGTGCGTGCGTGCGTGCGTGCGTGCGTGCGTGCGTGCGTGCGTGCGTGCGTGCGTGCGTGCGTGTGTGTGTGTGAGTTAATGTTCAACAGATCACATAATGTAAATTTCTTGTTCTCCATCACATCTTCTTCGGTGTTGGTGGTGGAACGCGGTACACCACCTACTTTGATGCTATTGAAAAAAGCAAATCCATGTAAAGCTGTCTAAATAACAGCATCTCAAGTATAATTCATTTTCTCATTCCGAATTTTCTAAAAGTCTGGTTTCTCAAGATATATTGAAAGGCGATTTAGAAAATGCTGCAAATACGAGTGCCTTACAGCCTTGTTAGATCTGCTTAAAGCAACACTTTATCGGAATTAATTGGTGCTTTGGCGCTACACTGTGTAGCCATGGGGGCGATACTTATTCATTGCACAACACGCGCCACTGAGGAAAAGTGCTTCATCAATTTTAACGATGGTGTAAAGATTACCCGATGGCTACTCAGTAGCATGCAGTAGATTTTATCACTGAATAGACAAGGCAATTTTAAGTCCAACGTTTTTATTTTATGTCACCGATGTAAATCGATTTATATATCCTAACCTTATCAAGATGAATGAACCCCTTCCACTCACAATGACCAGCTGCTCTCATTGTACCTGTTTTATTAGATTCCATTGTATGCACACACACACACACACACTCCACACACACACACACACACACACACACACACACACACACACACACACACACACACACACACACACACACACACACACACACACACACACACACACGCACCCGCAGGCACGCACACACACTCTCTCACCAAGCCCCAACCTCTGCCACGCCCCGCACCCCCACCCCACACACACACACACATACACATACACGCACACACACACTCACACACACACACACACACACACACACACACACACACACACACACACACACACACACACACACACACACACACACACACACACACACACACACACACACACACACACACACACACACACACACACACACACACACACACACACACACACACACACACACACACACACACACACACACACACACACACACACACACACACACACACACACACACACACACACACACACACACACCCACACACCCACACACCCACACACCCACACACCCCACACGCACGCACGCACGCACGTACGCACGCACGCACGCACGCACGCACGCACGCACGCACGCACGTACGCACGCACACACATACACTCACTCACTCACTCATTCACTCACTCATTCACTCACTCACGCACGCACGCACGCACGCACGCACGCACGCACGCACGCACGCACGCACGCACGCACGCACCAGCACCTCGGGATGGGCACGGTTGTTAGGTTAAAAGAGTAGAGTGATAGGTATGGGCCACAGCAAATATATTTCGGTTGTCCACCCTCTGAGAAATCTACAGGGAGCCTAGAGCATAGCGCAGTGTCATTTATTCAGTGGTACATACACTAATGTGACAAGAATTCAAGTTAATACTTAAATCACAGATTTGTGTAGCAACACTTATGCCAATGGAAATGCTTAGCTGGTTATTGGTGGTCTGCTCCTCGTCAAGAGGCACCTATTTTCTGTGTCGGCATTTCTAAAATAATGTGATGGATATTATGGTCAAGCCTGTCTATATGAACGAACTATTGGTCCTGGAAACGAGGTCAGATTTCATAATATGTCTCCTAGTGCAATGCCCTTACTAAGGTAAATAGCCATTCTTTGAGTCCGAATTGTGGCTGTTCCATGGGGGATCTGGCGACCATATTAAAGAACTACTATAGTTTAGTCCATAGATTATCAACGTGTTTGACTGTATTCGGAGTCTATGCATATGATATATATTTTTTCATAGTCAATGATAAAATATATAAAAATTTGATTTAATTGACCAAGTCAAGAAGGCCCAAATATGTATATGAAATAGATATATTGAATATTATGCAATCCATCTTGCTTATTTTCTAGCTTCCAGTAAGAATTTAATATGATTACAAGTATAATTCTGCAAAAAGAACAGTAGTCTACAAATTACAATCACGCTTGTTTATATATCTAATATTAAAATATATGTGGTCAATATCTTAATTTCCAGTCACAACGAGTAAATATGAAAATATAGGCAAACATTGCAAATTAACAGAAAAAGCAAGCGAAAGTGGTATCTAAATATTTTGGCAGGAATTTTTGTTATCAGAAAAAAAATGAATTTGTGCTGTGGATTCTTTCTTTACCATTTATGCTTCACACTGCATAAATTAGCATCTTAAAAAAAAACGGGAAATAATTACGAGACAATATATGGTGGTAACAGTTGTGTCTTACGTGATTAGTCATATACTATTTAATCCATATTTATTACTTACAACAAGGTGCCTCAATTTGCATGATTAAAATTAGAAAATAGCATGGAATGAGGGCTAAATGTGTAGTCACACACATTGTGTCTACCATCTTGGATCTAGGTGTGACTGTGGACTGTTCCTCTATTTAGCCTATTTGAATTCTGGAGGTCAGTTTCTATGTTTTAATAAAATAAATAGCCATCACTTGCAGGGGTAAAAGTAGGGTCAAGATTGTACAATGTACAATGACAAATATTGCTGTCACAATTTATGCACACTATAAACCTTTCCACGACTTAGGTGTTGGTGGAAGTGTTATCCATTCTTTGAGTAGATGTCCTGAAATAAATGATAATAAAATAATAAATTAAATCGTGTTGCAATTTATGGTAAGTAATTTCATATTTTTACAGGACTACATAGTTGATATGCTCAGTTCTCTTGCATGCGTCCATTTTATGCTGCCACATAAACTCTGCAGAAATGTGCATGTGGTCAAGAAATAGACTTTGTCTAGAATTGGCACTGAATAAAGTACGAATCCGACATAAATAGACTGGCATCTTCTTGTTCACATGTTCGCAAACGTTGTCTGCATAGATTGATACAAATAGACTGTTATTTTTGCAATGGATATTTTGCTTTCACCAAGTTTCCTCTGTGCCCCTTTGGGTTGATTGTTTGTAAGATGTAAGATTACATGTATCGTTGATGTATCATGGTTAGAGTTGTGATTACTTCGTGCAGTCCATCCGGAAGAACAGTCCATTCAGCGCTCCTCTAGCTTCCAGGTAAAACATTAAATCAGCTTTACGTATATGCCACCACCAAGAATAGGATCATCACCACTCCGGGTAAGTAGTTAAATATGGACTTGAACAAGACCTTATGGGGCATTTGCCCTTCTCAACCATATAAGTTCCAATGCTGCTCCATTCAATCAATCAAAAATAGTGGGCATGCAAGCCCGAACTAAATGAAATTATTGTCGATGAGACGCCTTCTATGATGCAGCTCGTCCCTTATTCATAACACAACTAGTCCTTAGTCAATTGTGAATGGTTAGGGGTCGTTAATGCAGCCAAGGTTTCTACACTTTGAATGATTCGTCGAACTACCCGTTTACAACAAATCAGCCCAACTATATGGTCAATGTCACCACGCGTATAGCAGAGAGAAGAGCACAGCTTGAGTGACCTTGATCCACCACCGTGGTCGATATGAGGTCAATAGATGTGACGTATCAATTTACACCATCTCCCACCACCACTGCCATTGAAGTAGTGTGCTGAACAATTTTCAACTGGCCTATCCACATTGACTTCCAGAACTCCGACCATGTTTCTGGTTCTATGATTCACATGAACTTCTTCCATTCCTCATATTATCTGGTCTTGTTTTTTTCATCTTGATGATTGCGATGTCATAGCTGTTCTCAACCAGTTAATTGTGCCAACTACTTGAAGAGCTATGCTACTATAGTACTCTAAAGCAATCCGTTATTTAGAGCAAAGCACATTCTTCTTTGCTTTAAATAACAGTTTGCTTTAGAGTACTATTGTAGCATAGTCTTCGAGTAAAGCACATTCTTCTTTTGGGGGAGAAAGATGACACATTCACACCAGTCTCCTCCATAAGTATGGAAGGGTCTCCTGAGAAAGGGTGCAAGGGCTCATCATCGTGGTCAGTGAACTGTTCCTTGAACCATTCTTGAATCGCCTCGGCTTTTCCCTGGTTAGTCCCGATAAAGTGTCCTTCAGAGTTGTGGATGGTGAGTGGTGATGTGCAGTCAGTAACTCTCAGGGCTCGGGCTGCTTGAAAGATTTTGTTATAGTCACCAATGGCAGGGATTTCATCTGCTAGGGAATCTGCTTTCTGAATAACAAGATCTTTTAACCGTTCACTAATGTGGCACAGAATGTTATTCCGCTCCTGGCGTAGTTTGGTGTGGTCTTCACTTTGGCCACTTTGATAGATCCGCAGCCGTAACCATTTCTGCTCTGCTGACAGTTTTACTACTAGAGGGTCGTCAGTATACCTAGTTTGGTTGTTTTTAAGAAGACCTATGGTGCTGGCAGCTGATGATTCCACAGATTTCAGTATTTTGGTTAGGGGTTCGTTTGGATCGGAACTGACGTCGATGTTAGCTATCTGCCCCCAGAGGGCCTTTTTGTAGGACATTTGAGTGTTAGTGTCGCTGATGAGCTTGGGTAGGTTGTAGGTGACACTACCATCTTGCCTGCTATGGCGTTTATGTATTAGGTAGAGCTCGTTCATCTAAAGGCGTGTAATGACGGGCTTATGGTCTAAATTGAGGTATGTGCCTCCATAGGAACGAGCATTCCGAAGTAGTGGTTTTGCTTCTGTCTTACATAATATGAAGTCTATTTGTTTGAAGACAGCTTTTGTAGCTTTAGAACCTGTTGGGGATTTGCGATTAGCAATGTGTTCGGTTCTTGTTGTCCGATGACGGCATGGGTATTTGAAAGCCGTAATTGTGGCAAATAGGACATTGGAACTAAGGAATGCCACCAGCGTATCTCCATTGCTATTGCGTGTTCCCTCTCCATACGATCCCAGTCCTGAATCTTTGTCCGCAATTCCGAGTTTACTCAGCTTGGAGTTAAAATCTCCACACACGAACATTTGCCAGCTGGGATTGTAATGGCGAAGCTCAATTCTGCGTAGACGGAATCTAATATTGCTGGATTCTCTTTGGCTTTTTCGGTAGTTGGGCCATATGCGTTGACAATGCGAAACTTACTGGTGGCGTGTTTTCGCGTATGTATAGCCAAGTCGATGAATGCAACGCGATCACTGACGTATCCAAAACTAACGACATGGTCCAAGACCCTATGTCCGATTACGAAGCCTAAACCCCGGTATGTGGTCTGCTTTTGCTCCATGAGCACTAGCATATGGCCAATCTGTAGTTGCTACTCTGAGTATTTAGCTACTTTAGTCTCTTGCATGCATGTAATATCGATGTTATAGTATTCACAGTCTGCACCTAAGGTTTGCTTCTTTGATGTTGCACTCAGAACACGTACATTCCACGTAGCTATGGAAAGCTCCTAGGAAGATCGCATCGTCCGAGGATGTCGAGCAGTTTTTTGTTTGAAGACGGTTAGACATAATCAGAGTTGCCTCTGTTTGCGGATGTCAGCTTACAATCCGCCATGCCTTAGTTTATTAGAAGACCGGCGTGGAGGTGTCATCTTTCTAAATATTCTCAGCGATATTAGTGTCTAGTATTGTTAGTCTAATATCGTTGATTTTTCAAAAAAAGAATTCCCTCAACCATAATAGTGTCTAGTATTGTAAATTAGGCAAACTATATTGGTGAGTATTGTCAAGTATTGTCGTAACGGCGGCACTAATAGAGTATTACCGTTGATTTTCCAAAAATACCCTCAACGATACGAGTGCCTAGTATTGTCAGACTGTAGATTTTTTTAATTCACACAACAATACTAGAGTTTAGTATTGTTGAATGGCTATCTTTAGGAAAATAATAATGTGACCAATACTTATAACTAGTATCGCTCAAGTTGCAAAAATAATTTGCAGGTGTATAATCACAACAAAAGGCTTGACAGTAATGTTATTAAAATTGTGTACTTTTAGATGCTTAAATTGTGTGCCTAGATGTAATGAAACTAAATAAATCTTAACATATGGTGATTTAATTAAGTATAAATTATATAATTTTTTAAGTCGTGAAATTGAATTGGAGACATAAGTCCATACTTCAACTTCACATCTAAAGAAATTATTGCGTGCGTATGTAGTTAGTAGTTAGTAGGTGCGTGCGCGCGTTCGTGCGTTCGTGCGTGCGTGCGTGCGTGCGTGCGTGCGTGCGAGCTTGCGTGCGTGCGTGCGTGCGTGAGTGCGTGCGTGCGTGTTTGTGTGGTGTGTGTGCGTGCGTGCAAAAAAACCCGTACTCCTATTGTTTGTGTTTAAGATAGTGATACTGGTCACCAGTATGATAAGGGTATCGCCAAACCGCTATGATACTGGTTACCAGTATCGTACCAGTATCAGTAAAATTAACAATAATGTTTGCTAGTATCGACACAAAAATTTGAAAATCCAATATTTACGATTCTGATAGGAGTATTGTTAAGACAACAATACTGGTTTACTATTATCATAGACACGATTGTACAGGGAATCCAACGATACTTCTCCTACAGTCTTTATCAGATCATGGCAAAACTGGATTCCCTGGTTCGACCTCATTTGCCGTGTGGTGCTGTTCCAAAGAATTTTGATCATTATATCCGGAAAATGACCTTTCATGGTGGTGCAAATCCAGGCATTTACATAGAGAATCTACGTATGCCTGCCAATGTCCCTTTACCTGTCAAACCTCTTCTGTTGTGTGGTAGAAAGAATAAGTAGCGTTATAGCCAGCATGTGTGTTTGCGCGCGCATGAGGCAGTTTGGCGGATCCAGGCATTTACACCAGGTGGGCGCATGCCTGTCAATCACTGGTGGTGGTGATGATGATGATGATGATGATGATGACTATTATTTTATTTTTTTTCCCGATCAGTATTATTATTATTATTATTATTATTATTATTATTATTATTTTTATTATTATTATTATTATTATTATTATAGTGTACGGGCATGTCTGTATCTTAGGCTGATCCAGGCATTTACCCCGGGTGTGGCGCATGCCTGCTAATCAGAATTGTGCGATATTGCTAAGGTTTCATGCTTTTTTGCTAATGCCATATGGGTGTGTTGTTTTTAATACTTTTATCCAATAATGTTCCTTATTCAGCCTCAATTGTTTGGAGTGTTTTGTGTCGTATATCTTTTCTATAGGTCTTATGCTAAGGTCCTTAGCTGAGTGACGTGGTGCATTGAAGTGCCATGCGAATCTAGAATCTGTGTTTATCTGATTGCATGAATGTGTTGGCTAAGTCTTTTCCTAAGAGTCTGCCTAGTTTCCCCTATGTACTGTGAGCTGCATTGCTTACATTCATTTAGGTACACAATGTTGGTAGTGCTGCAGCTCATTTATTATATGATTTTGTGGCGTTTCCCTTTAACATAACTTGTGAATGTGTCTTCTGTGTTCATGTATTGTTTATAAGCTATGAAGTTAGTGCTGTTGCATTTGGTTATACAGCTGGAATTGAATTCTGGTGCAATTGTCTCCATTATAGTCTTCGGTGGTGCAACTGGGTTTCTTATTTTCACTAGACTAGAGTGGACAAGGTAGTCTCTCATGGATTTGGTTATTTTTAAGGCGTCTACTGTGTATTCACGATAAATGGGGCATAGAGAAGGTGATGCAAGTATGTACTTTTCCCAGTATGTTCTAATGGATTTTGAAACGTGTTCCAAGTTTGGGTGGTAGTGCAGTACGTATGCTGGTCGGGATGTGGTCTGCTGCTGTTTAGGTTGCTTGTAGAGGATGCTTTCTCGGGTGATATTTTGTGGGGTTTTTAAGATGCCCATAATTTCGTGTTTCTTGTAACCTCGATTCATGAAGGCATCTGCTAATTCTTGACTCCGTTGTTCTAATCTGGTCAGATCTGTTATAATGCGTTTATATCGGAGTGATTGACTGTATATGATTGATCGTTTCGTGTGTGTCGGGTGGTATGAAAGCTTGTGGAGGTACTGTTGTCTGTCTGTAGGCTTCCTGTAAATGTCTAATTTTAGCTGATTGTTGTCCTTATATACTAGTGTGTCCAAAGAAAGGAATTTGTTCTTTGGAATACTCAAGATCAATTTTATTGTTGGATGTTGGCTATTCATGTGTGTTTGAAATTGTGGCTGAAAATGACCCTTTTCATGTGAAAAATGCTTTTTTTTTTTAATCTTCTAAGCTTTTGAGTCGAGCACGTCCAAACTTGGTCCGCCTCTACGACTCCGGCATAATATGTACTTTTCGATTGCTTCATCAATTAACTTGTCGGATTAGGAGTGATATGTCCATCCATACATCATGTATCGAATTCGAATACGGTTCTCGAGATTTTCCTTTGACAATTTTCCTATTTATTATTAAGAAAATGGGACTTTTCATAGTTCTAATATTAGTAAATTTTCTGTCGTAAACCTTTCCGTTAAAAACAATTCATACATCGTTAACAGAATTCGATTATATCGAGCGGTTCTCGAACATTTCCGTTTAAAATTTTCCTCTTTATTATCTAGTAAATGGAACTTTTAAAAGTACTATGTTAGTCGACTGTCTGTCGACAACATATTCGTTAAACGACGTGTTCTCTGGAACCACTGAGCCGATTTGAACCAACTTGATTGGTCGGTTTGGGTTTCTTGGATTTTGAGCTAATTCTTAGAAAATCATTTAAACACATGCCTTTGCGAAACCCCTTGGTCACTTGATTTGAAACCAAAATGGCTTCATCTAAGCCCAGCCCTGAAACAGGTTTATATGAGAGAAGCATATTCGTCGATTTTCTGCTGGCAAACTTAGATGACCTAGTTTTCAAAAGATTAGCGCCTCTCCAAATCCACTGACCGTATCGGCGAATCGGATATAAAGGCTATTTAAATTTAAATTTTTCTAAAGAAAGTTCTTTATTTCAAAAAGCTGGCTGTCGTGAATCAATCAAAATGTAGCATTTAGTGGCCATGTTGAATTTTTCATTTGATGGATTTTGATGGCAAAAGATATCGTTGCATTTATTAATATGCCGAGGTCAAATTTTCCACTTTCGGTTTTGTCAGATTATTTTCCCGTTAAAACTCATAGAAAAGGAATGAACAGATTCAAATAGCATTTATATAAGAAGCACTAAGCCGGTTTCATGGAGATGTAGGCCTAGTAGGAACCATATATGGCGTATATATTGAAGATTATTCAAAGGAGGGTAATTTCTAAATTTGAGTAGTGGCCATCTGGGATGTTGTAATATTCTTAGAAATACACTTCAACAGCTTATTTGCCGAAACCGCTTGGCCAATTGCTTTGAAACTCCAGAAACCTCAGCTAGACAGCCGCTGAATTCAGTAATCTTACAGGCATCTGCAATCAGTCTTTCTTCGGATTTGACCACTGTTTGTCCTCAGCTAAAGTTTTTAGCTTCCTCAGTGTAGCTAGTCCTGCTTTCTTGAGGTCGCCGTGCAGCACGCTTATCATATTTTTGCAATGACGTTCTCTCCTGGCTTTGGATCTTTCCACGCCAGATATTAATGCAGCAGCAAGGTAACAGGTGAAAAGCACAAGGGATAAACAACCCCGCCCCCCCCCTGTGGGGAGTCGATGTCTCAAACCCTGCAGCCTTCACTGACTTGAATCGTGCTTTCAATTTGGTGTCTGCAAGTAGTAGTCTCACTAGTCGCAGCTCATCTTCGTGGCAACTGGTCTGGTGCAGTACATTTAGGATCTTTGAGCGTTTAATTGTGTCAAAGGCTAGTGACGTGTCACTCCGCGTGTTTGGACATGACTACTGGCACATGGATGCGATAAGCCCATACAATGGCAGTGCAGCTGCGTCCCCGTTTAAACCAACTTGGACACGATCCGATAAAGTCATCAGTCTTGTATCGGATGCGGCATAGTGTAACATTGGATAGGATTTTCTGTAAGCTTTTGAGGAGCGCGCTGTGCCGCAAATTGGCTGGGGGGGGGGGGGACTGGTGGCTTATTGAGCCTATGTAACGAGAAAAGGGTGCCTTGGCATACAGCGTCGATAGGAAGGTACTGCACAAAAGCTGAATTGTTTAGGTACATGATCGGTTTTAAGCTAATGTCACTTGCGTTTTTGAATAGTTCATTGCTCGTGCCATCAGGGCCCAATGCACGTCCCTTTCTCAGGGCTTTAAGTATCTTCTCAACATCTGCTGTTTTAATTGATGTTAGTAATGGTCTGGAGTCACCTAAAATGGGTGCAAGGGCTCATCATCGTGGTCATTAAGCTGTTTCTTGAACCATTCTCGAATTGCACCGACTTTACCGCGTTCATTCCCGATAAAGTGTCCTTCAGAGTTGTGTACAGTGAGTGGTGGTGTGTAGTCAGTAATTTGCAGGGCTAAGGCTGACAGATACATTTTGCAACAGTCATCCGTTGCAGTAATTGCATCTGTTGGGGCGTCTGCTTGAGGAATTGCAAGATCTTTTAAGCGACTGCCGCTGTATGATATTTTCACTACTACAACCGCAGAATACAGCAATCAGGGTATACATATTTTAAATTGGTGACAATCATTATAGCCCTTGTGTATGGCTATGTTTCTGAGAAGTTCAAGTTCACAGAAAAACGAGTGAGCAATATCGCTGTACTGACTCCAAACGTCATAGGACCTTGGCAACAAAACCGATTGAAATAGTAAACATTCACACCAGAATACATCTCATATGTTTTTAACATCGTACATGTACACATAAAACTTTATTACCAAGAAAATTCCATTCTGTAATTCCACATGCTTTGCCACGAGATGTATGTCAGTCATGGTAGGCCTATTTATGATTTTCTCCAGAATTGGTCAATCAATCAAATTAAACCCGGTATTAAGATCATTATAAGCGTTTATCAAAGCAGTTATTTTCCAATTGTATGTGTATCCATTAATTCAATAAGCTGTGATGTAATACATAGCAGGAGATTCGAGATATGTGATTGATTGCCTCAAGGATTTATGTGGTAGATTGGCCGCTTATCGTAGATATTAACGAGATACGGCCCAGTTAATCTAATTTCTGTCCTCCGGCAATATTGTATGCGTGTAGCAAACCGCGTTTGGTTATGCCATGGGAATATTCGATACAAAACAAATTGATGCTGTGTAATATACCCCGTTATAATTGAACTGTCACTGAATTATCTGCATGACGTCATAATCGACATGCGTCACATCTTAGTCGACCGTCGCATTCAAAATGACGTAAATCCGGCAAGTGTTTGTAAGTAGTGAGGGCCGATGACAGACGCACTTTTTAATCAGCACGCACATGTCACGCGATTACGAGGGGCGGGGATTAATTGCCAAAATATGGAGTCCCAAAAAGATGTGTGTACTCTTGGGCGTTCTTGTAACACAGGCCCACCCGGACACACCCATTTTTGGAACGCCATATATGGGCAATTAAGCCCCACCTCTCGCAATCACGTAGCTTGCGAGAGACAATCAAAATGTGTATCTATCTCACCCCATCCCCTCGTGTTAGTAGTCTTATACTACTTTTTTCTAGGATATTATTAAATACACTATAAAATACCTATTTTCGTGGTCTCCATTCCTCTTCTGTAAATATGTTGATATACGCATAAAGTATATGGCTTACAACATTTACACAGTACAACTACCAACAGTAGAATAATGATAAGATCCACTACTACTAGTACTAGCTCTAACAGTACTATAGGTATAATGAAAGCATCCATCACTACTAGTAGATTGTTCACTCTAGCTTGCTTTGTGTCAGAATGAACTGGAGAAGTTATTGGTTTGATGAGCGTTTATCGAGTCCCTGATTCCAGGTCCCATTCACGCCATATCTAGGTTTTATTTCAGTAACTTCCCCAGTGTTTGCACTTGTACCCATTTATACTCCTGGGTGGAGAGAGGCAATGAGGAGTGAAGGAAATTGCCTATGTTTCCAACGATTGCTCGTCCACCACTTGATCGCCTGGCAAATGAGCTGGAGAATATATTATTTACATCATGATCACTTATCAATCAAAACAACCTGTTATCGATTGCCTCCTTAGCAATATACGTGCAACCTAACTGGCTGGGCAATGAAAGAACATTGGTGAAATTATAGACATGCATAAATTATAATCACATCTGTCAATCTAATTTTCGATTATCCCTGTAGCAATACGACACGTAATCTGAATGGCTGAGCGATGGACGCACATTGGACGCACATTGGTGAAATTATAGGCATCGATTAGAACGGTAGCGAGAGACGCCCATTAATTTGTAATTACCCCTGCAGCGATGGATGCACACTTTGATTGGCTTAGCGATGAACGCACATTGGTGAAATTATAAACGCACATTGGTGAAATTATAGACGCACGTTGGTGAAATTATAGACACACATTGGTGAAATTATAGACGTACATTGATGAAATTATAAACGTGCATAAGTTTTCGATTACCCCTGTAGTGATGGATGCAGATTGGTAAAACTATTAAATCATAGATGCGTATTTATTAATAAGTGCTGTAGCGATAGACGAGCTGATTAGCGTCCTATGACGTCAGATGATAGGTGGATACTCTGGAAAGACGAATTACAAACGGTTGCAAAGGCTAACCATTACCGTACTGCTCCTCTTCGCTCATAGGGTACGCTCTGTAGATATCAAAAGGTGACACCGCTAACGATGCTAATATATATCTTCACGTCTATCGGAGCGCGAGATCGCCACCCGAATATGACAGCTAAGACAAATTATATATATATATATAGATCTTTTGCTGGGAAATTGCAACTTAGGTCGTTTATCAGTATATCAAGGTTTTCTCGAACAATTTGAGATGATTTCAATCTAATTATTTCCCAAGATGTACATGGAATAGAGGATATATGACAATTCAACATTTCTGTTTAAAAACCATTAGTTCATCTGTAACACACGTAGATCATCTGTTATGCCCTAAAAACATAAATGGCAAAGACCAATGGACCTTTCGAATTTTAGCTATGCCCCCCCCCCCCATCTCTAGCTAAGCTCCGCCCACACTTCGCTCGCGTTGGGATCGATCGATATCTGAACTCTCTGATTATCAATTTCCAGAAAACTATACCGGTAAGCTGTTGAATATTTTAGAACTAATTTGACTGCACGCTGTTGCTGCCTATGGCAGCGCCCAGTCAAATTAGTTTCAAAATATTCAACAGCATGTTTATTAAATAATAGAGGCATACAATTAGTAAAACGTGTCGGACTATTAAGAGTTACAGACAGGCAAAATAGAATCATTTATTATTATGACGTCATCATACACGCCGTTTAGCTGATTAGCGTCCTATGACGTCAGATGATAGGTGGATACTCAGGAAAGGGGAATTACAAACGGTTGTAACAGGCGGTAGTTTTCAATAATAGCAATTGTACCATTTAAGTGCAATTTTACTTCTCGGCAATTCACTTTTGGGAGCCATGCTGCAGACATCAAATACCGAGTATTGCTCGCTGACTTTATATTCAAATATATAAAAACCATTATCCTAACTATTGTGTATCAACGTTTGCTAGAAAATATTTAGCGTCTTTCAGAGTTATTTTGTAACAGTTTACCTCGCGTTTGAAAAATTGAAAATAGTCGCGAAAATGAAATTTTCTTGTGTGGATTTGCAAGCAGCAAGTCGATTCTCATTTCGCCAGAGAAAGTTGAAAGCGGGGGTGATAAGAATCCAATTTGTATTGACAAAGACATCGGTAGGTTGATAGCATCATTATCGCCCAGAGTAGTGATTTCTCCCGGAGACCGCCCTATAGGTGTTTGCCGCTCAGGAAAACGCATGTAAGACACCTCGCCATGTACAAGCAGAATGAAACGTATATTAAGCATTCCCCGACACTGACGAAGATAGCAGCGCCAATGAAATTACAAGGCGTGGTTGTGACAGCGTAATAGCGGGTCTGGATGGCGGAGAGTACACTAATCACACTCCGGAACAATATTCCAAAAATACGATGCACAGTCAAATAGAAGAATGTTATTCACCAAATTTCCAGCCAGAAAATGAAATTATCGAGTGAAATGTGGTTCGTAAACCCTCCCATCCCAAAGAGCATGAATATCCCGACATTGAGAGGTAATTTGCTGAATTTACTGAATCTACGGTGTGTCCCAATACCGCCAAACAAACGCAGGTTTTCTTGAAGAAAACACCTTGAAGTATAGGTAGTTGATGGAAATATTCCAGTTAGCAGAAAAGAAGCACTGCCGGAAAATTCGGGGATACTAGCTATGTCGTTTATCTATTGACTTCTTTAGTATGCCTGGCGATTATACTCGTAGGGAGACCAAAGGTCTGAATGATGTGAGCACTGTGAGTTCTCTCCTTTTATACTCCACCGCTCGTGGACCAGAAGTTGGTTGGGCATGCCCTAATATGGTCATTTTCATACCTTTTTAGCTAGCGCAACGCCTTTTAGCGGTGATAGGGTTACCCTTTTTAGCCATGTGGCGGTTCCCCCTGTTTGACGATGCAGATTTTTTGGCGATGCTACCTTTTTGGCGGCGCAGGGCAAATTTTAGGCCGGGTTCCACTTTTTGGCCGTGCAGAAAAATGATTTTTGGTAGTGCATCCATTTTTACGGTGCAGCCATTTTTTGGCAGTGCAGCCAGTTTTGGCAGTGCACAAAACATTTTTTGCTGCTGCTGCTACTACTACTACTACTACTGCTGCTGCTGCTGCTGCTGCTGCTGCTGCTGCTGCTGCTGCTGCTGCTGCTGCTGCTACTGCTACTGCTACTACTACTACTACTACTACTACTACTACTACTACTACTACCGCTACCACTACCACTACTACTACTACTACTACTACTACTACTACTACTACTACTACTACTACTACTGCTGCTGCTGCTGCTGCTGCTGCTGCTGCTGCTGCTGCTGCTGCTGCTGCTACTGCTACTACTACTACTACTACTACTACTACCGCTACCACTACCGCTACTACTACTACGACTACTGCTGCTGCTGCTGCTGCTGCTGCTGCTGCTGCTGCTGCTGCTGCTGCTGCTGCTGCTGCTGCTGCTGCTGCTGCTGCTGCTACTACTACTACTACTACTGCGATTGCGACTGCGACTTTTAGTTGTACTCCTACTGCTAGTAGTATAGTTTCACGTGAAAATAACGGGTTGATTCTTCCTTTTTGTTATTTCAGCAGACCACGGCCATCATCATCATCATCATCAGAACAAGAAAGAAGATGAACTTTTCATCAATGAAGCCCCATAGACCTTACCCTGGAAAATACAGTTATCACAGGGAACATTTACTGATCGAAAGTGAAGCCTCTCTAGCTTTAAGGGACTTCTTACCGTTATGTGATATCTTTCTTGATAAAGATTCTTTAGAAACTGATGATATTTTTAATTATTCAGATTTGTTAGAAAGTGAAGATACTGTAAATAATTCGCCTATACATATTAACAATTCTAGCATCTATGTTGATAATCAAGATACCCATGTTATTGACAGTGATGTTTTATTAATGTTCCTACTCCATTTTTCACTTTTCTTGAGATTTTCAAACAAGATGAGTATTATGATAACAATATACCAAACATAGTAGCTGACCAGCTATCTATACCAATAATATACAGCGTGTGGGGGTGGGGTATTGCTATGGTGGGGTGAGGGTGCTGGCGATGGTTGTTGTATTGTTCTGGGGTCGTGGTGGTGGCGATGGTGTTGGTGCGGGTGGTGGTAGTGGTGATTGTGGTACTGTTGCTGGTGCTAGTGGTGCTGGTGTTCTTGATTGTGTTGGTGGCGGTGGCAGCGGTGGCGGCGTTGACACCGGCGGTGGAGGCGGTTACTGCATCGGCGGCATGGCGGTAGCGGCGGTGGCGGTGGTCTTCGCGGAGCCGGTGCCGGTGGCGCTGCTGCTGCTGTTGGAGTGACTATGCATGCAGTTGGGAATCGTCTTAGGGTTGAGGGAGAACTAGCACAAGAAGCTATAGATGACCCAAATTGGATTTCACCTGAAGGCGCTACACCAAGATATAAAATTTCATTCACGGTGATTACACTTGACTGATTTGGAATACAAAATGAGTATTTTAAAAGAAATTGCACGACATTAACTTTGAATATCTTTAATGATGATGTAAACCATTTTATTTCACACTTATACGCTCAATCCGACAATTTATATAGCAGTGAATTTAACTCACCGTGGTCTTATAACACCTATAGTTCTCAAATTTCAGAAAGTTCGAGAAATTAGAGGCGATTTTCTTCTTGAAAATCTATGTAAAGTTGCTCAGAGTAATACGGAAGTTCAATTAGACGAGGCATTTATAATTTATTTTTTCCATATAGAAACACCGAGTGGGACAGCTTTATCGATTTAAAAACGTTATTTGGAGGACCACAAACTCAAAGCAATGTTGAAACGTGGAATTGTCACAGTAGTAAATTTTAATAATACATGTTTGGCGCGTGTAATTGTGATTGGAATTGCTCATCCTGTTGTGCAAATGTAATAAACTTAGTTGTCAACCCTGAAGGGTGATTAAAAATGGAGAAAGTGTATGTATTGTGACAAAGTGGATACAGCGACTAAGGTGCCGATAAGACCGTGCGGTTTGCCTGAAATTTCAACGTGTCAATAATATTTACCACCCATTTTTTCACTCTATGTTTTCAATGCTGCCGATAATAACCAATGCATTTTCCAAAGCGTGGATCCATCAGCTATGCCATTAAATAGTTACTGGTATAATTCACACTGCCTACATTACATGATCTGTCAAAGAAAGATTTTTCTTGTCGGTTTTTTTGTGAGAGAACATGTTCACGCATATGCGAGCATAAACGTCTTGGTATATGTCGGTCCTGCTAGGCTGATCTTCCCTGTGCGTTTATGGAATATAAATATTGTTAGCTTTGCCGTAGATGATTTAGAAGTGAGGAGTGTTTTGAAAAACATGAATCTTGCACCTGCTCGGAAACTAAGGCTTGTGAACTAGGATTTAAACATATAAAACTTAATGAAGACCATGTTTGTGGCCAATTTAAATGTTTCATGTCTAGAGAATTTGTCACTTCAGACCACAAATGCTATATGGCTATTCTTAACACTTGTCCTAATAGCATATTAGAACACAGTTTGAAAGGTGAAGAAACCTCAAAGAGCTATGTCCAAATGGTGGTTTTCAATAGGAAAACTCATTTCCAATCTATTGAACGTATGTTGAATTACCTTATTCTGCAGCGAGTTTGTATAGATTGCTTTTCAAATGGCACAGACGTTCATCGTGATGAATATGGTAGTAATTTGCGTGAGTTTAATTTCTCAGTAGAAGAAGCTTTGACTCGTTTCATGTGATGGTTTTTAGAAATGACGACATTTTATTACAATAACAGACACAAAAATACTGTTTATAATAATAAAGACTATATCTCTCTAGCCCATAACGCCCGAGGGTTTGACTTATACTGTGTGCTTCGATGACTATACTCTAATGGAGATATCCGGTTTTAGCTATTCCCGGCCCATCTCTAGCTAAGATCCATCCACACCTCGCTCGTGTTGGGATCGGTCGATCTCTGAACACCCTGTCTATCAATTTCCAATAAAAATACATAGTTAAAGCTTGTAAACGCTATTCAAACATTGCACCAAATGGATAGAGTTTTAGCTTTAAAAAAGATAGGATCAATATAGAACATGGACGTATAGGGGCGAATGCTGTATCTTAGCTTGGTATAAAGTGTGTGAGATTTGGGGATATCCATATGAAGAACTCATTGTGAGTGACTCGACGTTTCGAGATGTCACTGAAAGTCCAAAATTACCCAAGCCCTCTTGAGCCTAGTTCTGCTTTCTATGGTTAGAGGACTAACACGATCAAATTATTACACGAAAGTTCAGATGCTGAGATAATAGCGTGTGTAGATCTATCTTCCTTATATACAGCAGTTCTGAAATGTGGAAAATATCCATTTGATTTAATGGAAGTAATAATTTCAGGTTTTATACCTGTTTCACAGTATCTGCATATTTTGGGTTTATAAAGTGTGTTATCCTTCATTCAAGACACTAGTATATCCCATGTCTCCCTCTTAGAATTAGGAATAGGTTAATGTTTACACTCTGCTGAACATGTGCTGAAGCTACCCGAGTGACAGATTGCCCACATTCTGATGAAGAATGGACGCTAAAAGACACAAGGTATTCTCCTGAGATAGCAAAGCACTTTCCTCAGAAGACAGATTTGTTATTTAAGGGCTACAAAGAGAATCGTTTGGAATTATTAAAACAAGAGGCTTCTGGCTACCCAGAATCCTTCGTTACTGATCATGACAAAGCAAATTTTGTTCTAGAATATTTTGAGTGCGCGTCTATCCAATTACAACTTGATGAAAAGAAAATTGCCTCAGTTCGGGCAATGTAGAAAATAATTTTGAATAATTTTGAGAAATTTCTGGTTAAAAACAATGTGGAAAAGCGGAATATATTTACAAATATAAGCAACTGGTTGAACAGCTCAGCGAAAGGACGAAACAAGTTGAAAATATTACTATTTGTAATGAAAATCTTTTGCTCACCCAGTGTTCAGATATTTGTAGGAATTCCATCTTAACAGCTGCCTTCATCACCACTTATGGTCGCTTAAATGTATTAAATGCTCCTCTTAAAACAGACGAACAAACGATTTACTGCAACACTGATCACATTGTGTACCACTATTCCACAAAATCATTCCACGTTAATTGAGACAGGTTAGGTTTTCGCGATAATGAAGTTCTGTTAGGCTTTAAAATCACAAGATTCGTGTCATTGGGCCCTAAAACATATGCATATAAACACACAAATGGTAGAGAAAACTGCACAGTTGTCAAAATAAAAGGTTTAATGCTGAATTACAGGAATGAAATATGCAATTTCGATACAGTTCTACAAGGCGTGAACTGATTCTGTAAGGTTTACATTTCACCCCAACTCCATTGTGCACCCGAAGAACCAAATTAATTTTTAAGACATCACAAAATGTTACAGATACATGCAGTGCTGTATTAAGCCATGGGCTAAATGTGCTAGAGCTCAGGGTCCCGGCAGTCCAAGGGGGCGTCAGCCGCCAGTAAAAATGTTCACGACGATATATAATCATTCCTCTAAAACACACCTTCCCACCACCACCCTCCCCATTGGCTTACACTTCATTGTTTGTAGTAGCTCAAATAAAGCTCAGAAATTATATTAAATTACTGAGTTTTATTGGAGCTACTACAAACAATAAACAATTGGATTCTTAACAGATCTGTTTTTATGGATAAATTAACCTGTCATTTAATATTTGTTAAATATAAAATGGTTACCTGCATTTAAATCTCTAAGTAAGCAATTAATTAACATGGACTGGTCACTGATAGAGCACCAGTGGCCAGTCCATGTTACATACATATAGAGTAACAAACAAACAGACTGACCATACGCACTCAACATGATGATCAATACCGCTTGCACCTTGTTGGTGATTTATTGAATTAAAACAGTACAATCTGAGCAGCAGAATTAATCAGCCATGTGTTCATGAATCTCCCAGAACACGCTGCCAATAGATCTGGAAACCCGCTAACAACCACCACCTTCACCACCACCTTCACCACCACGACTAGGGACCACATTCATTTTATATGCCATCCGACCTCAGTACCCTTAATCCGACTCATGTCTTCAAAATGTATTCCTGATTACAAAATCATTTGGTTTTCTATCTCTCGCTAATCCTGTACTCGCCCAGACACTTAAACACACACGCATGCATGTCCTGCGCGCGCACGCACACGCGCGTGCACCCACGCACGCACACACACCCACATGCATGTACACACGCGCGCATGTACGCACACACATATACAGGCTCACAAATACACAGGCACATGCACATGCACGTCCATACACACGCACGCACGTAGGTACGCACGCGCGCACACACACGCACGCACGCACGCGCACACGCACGCACACACACGAACATATACAATCACAACTACGCATGCATACAGCTAGGCTAACCTAGAGACATTATCTAGCACATTCATACACAAAATGCTATTTGTAATGCCGAAGTAGAGACCTATCTACTTCTTATTAGACTTATTTAAAACTTGCAGCTGTATATTGTATAATAGGAACAGTTATCTTTTAAGCTAAATTAGTGTGCAGCCTAAAGCACTCAGACATATCTAAATAAGTGAATTTCTCATTTGAGAACAGTGCGAGAAGATATTTTGAAATTTGAGGGGGGAATGACTGGTGATTTATTATATCCAGAATTACCATCACAAATGTCACAATACTCTTTCTATAATCTCTAAATCTTCAGCATAGACAAACACACTGGAAAGCTAGGAATTCCATTTTAGCTAATGCAGTGTATTACTCTGTTGAGAATATTCACATTTCCACAAAGAGTGAGGCGTATTTTTGAAATTTCACTTTGGACTGTGCATGAAAAAACATGAAACATGCTTTACTCGTAAATGTTTTTAATACACTTCCCTCCTTTTGCCGGAATAACTACTTTCTATCAGAAATAATAACATAGGTTTTAAAGGCGTACACAGTAAATGGCTTTTAAAGGATAACTTTTTACCTCGTGATAGCTATTGAGTTAATCTAATATGCCACTCATAAATCATGCAGGTAGTTTTAAGCTTTTTATCATACTGCTATCAAGCAAGATAGTCAGGCTTTAGTAGCTAAATGTTGGTACATTTCTGCACCATATGATGGCTGTCATGATTTACTTTTCAACCAATCAGAAAAGACCCAGTGTATCTGCCCCGGTATATACACTCAGTCATAGTTTGACAATGTGGTGTAAAAGCAACCATACAGGTAAACTGTTGAATAGTTTGAAACTAATTTTACTGGAAGTTGTTCCTGCCGTAGGCAAGATGATTATTACATAATAAAGAATTTAATGTATTGGCACTTACATGATATCACACACTATCGCTTAAGGAGATAGAATGGCGGCGATCACCGTTCAACATTTACGCGATATTAAAAAGGTGATAATTGTGATACAGATAAGGAAATGTGACAGGATATGAATTATATGGAATCTATAAACCATAATCTATCGGTGCAATACAACATTTGAGATGAGATTAGCACCCCTTTAAGCTTTGTCCCCCGTAACAATTTATTAAGAATTCGTTTCCATGACTGTAAAGACTAAATTGTGTACATTTTTATGTTTCTAATGTCTACATAGTACCCATAAAAAGCTAATTTACTTTTAGTTTATAATAATATTCTGTTAGATGTTTTCAAAAACTCCTAAGAAAAATAACTATATTGTGCTATACTGTCTTTAATTTTTTTTTTTAATACATACATTTCATATTATCGTGACTGACCAGGGCAAAGCCGAGGCAATTCAAGAGTGGTTCAAGGAGCAGTTCACTGACCACGAGGATGCGCACTTGCACTCGTTCTCAGGAGAACCCAGGCCATTACTAACACCAATTAAAACAGCAGAAGTTGGGAAAGCACATAAAGCACTGAAAAATGGACGCGTATCTGGACCTGATGGCATGAGTCAGGAACTATTCAAATATGCGTGTGACATTATCACAAGACCGATCACGCACCTAATTAATTACGCTTTTATGCACCTCCTTCCCATCGACGCTGTATGTCAAAGCACCCTTATCGCACTACCCAATCCCAAGAAGCTACGCCCCACCCCCACCCCACCCCCAAGCTAATCGATGGCACATTGTGCTCCTCAACAGCATATGGAAAATCCTATCCAATGTCACTCTATGCCGTATCCGAGACAAAATCGATGAATTCACCAGATCAGGTCAAAGTGGCTTCAAACAGTGGACGGAGATGCGTAGACATTGTATGGGCTTAACGCATGCTTGTGTCGATAGTCATGTCCAAATATTGGGAGTGCCACTAAATGGGCATTAGCATGTCACGAACTTTCGACACAATAAAACGCCCAAAGATCCTAGATGTACTGTGTCAGGCCATTTGCAATGTAGATGAACCACGACTAGTGAGACTACTGCTTGCAGACACCAAGCTGAGAGTACGAGTCAAGTCGGTGAAGCCTGTAGAGTTTGAGACATCAATCGGCTCCCCACAGGGAGATTGTCTATCTCTGGTGCTGTTCACCTGTTACCCTGCTGCTGCATTAAAATCCGTGCAGGAAAGTTCCACATGGCTACACACCCACCCCATCCCCATCCCACCCTTAGTGTCAATACTGCGTATGCTGCTAGAGATGGAATATGCTGATGATGTGGACTTCATCGACGAGGAAAAGAAACCCCTTGACGAACTTCTCCCAATAGCTGCAAGCAAACTAAAGCTTGAAAATCTTCTTATGAATGAATCCAAAAGTTCACACACATATACCTATCTACAAAGCATGAAACTAAGGAAAGTGACGATTCACTGCGTGGCTGCGGCCCGTGGAGAAAATGTAAAATCCTGGGCTCACTGATTTGCAATACTGCTGACATTGCTGCACGCTGCGTCATGGGGAGCATAACTTTCCAGTCCTTCTGAAAGCTATGGATTCGTAGATCAAAGATGCCCTTGATTAAGAGGCTACGTTTATACAATGCAACCTGTGTATCCTTGATGCTGTATAACTGTAACAGCTGGGCAGCTCCAAAGGCAGCTCTAGACAAACTCGATGCCTGTCACCGCAAGCACCTACGCACCATCACTGGACACCGATAGCCTGACAGCATAATTTCCAATGATGCACTATACAAGATGTGTAATACGCCACCGCTGTCTGTCAAAGCCGCCAAGCAAAGATGGTTCATGTTTGGCCATGGTACTAAGTATGCCAGAAGAAAAACCAGCAGAGGAAGCCTTGGAGCTCGCCCTACTCGGAACCAGCAAATACAAAGCCAGGAGGGGACGTCATTGCATAAATCTACTAAACGCGCTACGAGGTGGCCTCAAGAAAGCAGGACTCGGTAAACTCAAGTCAAGAATGGACCTGAGGAAGCTAAGAATTTCGGCTAAGGACAAGATACAGTGGGAAAAAACGAAGAAGGACTGATTGCAGCTGTAGGATGCTTCTACTACTACAGCCGCAGAATACAGTACCCATACATGCATTACTTCGAAAAAGTATGTCATTACATCCATTTAAGATACCTATTATTTCTAGAAAGATTATGAGATTATGAGATTATGAGATAGTGTCTTACTAAATCCGCCTTTGTTTAAAATAGAGATTCTATATGTTTGTATAATCATTCTTTCTGAGTTATTCATGTTTCAATATAAAGCATTCCTGCTATGCCTTCGAGGGTATTACCCGCATGCAGTATGTTATTTGCCTAGCATAACTTTAGTTACCTCCCTTGGATTAAATCATAAATATGTTTTGACAACGAGGATTATTCTATTTGCTTATATTTCCAAATAACAGAACAAAATATGTAGCATTTATGTATTTATTTATTTATTTATTTATTTATTTATAACATAGATAGTTGTTGAGCAATGGACCTTTGCCTATGGCAGCAAGTGTCCAGTCAAATTAGTTTCAAATCATTCAACAACACGTTTATTAAACAGTAAAGACACAATTCGTACAATGTGTCGGACTATTAAGAGTTAAAGACGGCCCGAATAGAATCATTTATGACGTAATGATTATGGCGTCATCCTACACGCCACTTATCTGACTATGACGTCATATGACTTCAGATTTATAGATGGATACTCTGGAAAGGTGAGGGTTTCTTATATAAATTGTGAAGAGCTATTTGAATCTGTAAGAGACCTTTCCCGAGTAACTTATGGTAAATATAATATATACCATATTCCACGCAGCGCATACATTGAAATGGATATATGACGGATGTATGATGTCAGCATTAGAAATACAGTACTTCTATAATTGTTTATGTGCGTACAAATGAGGCAAAGAAAGCATTTGGTGTACTGTTACTCTCTGTTAAATAAATTGTGATCCAAAGATTTCATGGTTTTTGGACAGGGTCGGGGTTTACGATCAAGAATGCCGGCCCATTAGGAGATATAGGAATATGGTCACTCGAGAATACACCCTTGAATACACTCCCTTAACTGTCTTGCGGCTGCAAGCCACGAAACAATAATTTCAATGAGCGAAAACTTTTGACTTGCTGAATATTTTGAAAAGAATTTGACTGAACGTTGTTGGTGTAAAGCATTTTGTTTTTCGTTTTCAAAATTCAATTGAAACGTTCCTTGTTTTATTG
Organism: Chaetoderma sp. LZ-2023a; assembly: GCA_034401795.1. Classification (NCBI taxonomy): domain Eukaryota; kingdom Metazoa; phylum Mollusca; class Caudofoveata; order Chaetodermatida; family Chaetodermatidae; genus Chaetoderma; species Chaetoderma sp. LZ-2023a. The sequence continues at coordinate 66,185,181 of CM067374.1, forward strand.
ATGAAGATAGAGTTCTGGAACTCTGCATAGACTACTATACTACACTCCTGAAAGTTAAACAGTAATCTCAGTGAGCCTTGCTCTGTTTGGTATATATGAGCAGTGCTCATTAAATCTGTATTGAAATCGTGAGCAACGAATCAAGATCCTTAAGCGTGGTCGTTTAGCAATATAGTTGGTCCGTAATCATCTAATAAAGCATCTATTTCATCGAAGAGACTGAAATAAGCTCGCAAATGATTGAGGCCATGTAACGTTGAAAACTCTGGAGTTATCGGCTCTGATGATTCATGGTTGCTATTTAGAAAACAATAATTAAAATTCTCATAGAAAGATTTGAAATGATTTTTGCTGAAATCCCCATTGAAAGCGGCATTATTTACAATACTCACTATGAGTCATCATGGTAAATCCCCAAACAAATGTTATCAGACCTGGTTACCATTTTAAAAACATACAAATTATTTAACATTTTCATGGGAAGATTTGAAGGGTTGTTGCTGAAATCCCAGTTGAAAGTAGCATTATTTGCAATGCCCATTACGCGTCGTATCGGTAAATCTCCAAGGGAAAAAGACCTCGAGCAAACAGGAATTGTGAAAGTGTTAACTACTGTCATAGCAAACGGATAACATGCAGGAGTCCTCTGTAAGGCTGGTTATTAACTCAGTTGTTGGTGTAACTTTTCGAATATTGAAACAGTTCTATTCAATTTAGTTTTTTGTTTTATCATCGCTCTTCATGAGCGAAAACTCATCCTTGCTTCTTTCAAATTCTGAGCGAAACGCCATTTAAGAGATAACAATCTTGCATAAAAATATGTGAATGTATGCGCCCAATAATCACAACTGCTTTACTAAAGCCCGCTCACTCTCGCCACTCAATATAGCATTTGTTCACATTTCCCATGGTATCATGTTTATCAGGCATATTCATAGTCCAAAAGCTTGTTGAAAGCTGCGAGAGAAGCGTATCACTCCCATATGAAGAAAAAAAATTCAATTTTAGAACGGAACGTGTACGTATCCGTCGCATCCGAAATAAGCTTCCCATTCACATAGATATCAAGTTGTCAGAATAACGAGAGTAGCCAAAGATTTAGTTGTGAAACTTCCTGAAGCTGTGTAAAGTCGGCTTCCTCTGTGGCCGTAGCTTCCGCAACCTTGACTCTAAGTTAAATATAACAATGCGACAACTCCAGGTATTCTTCACCATATCGTCTAATGAAAAACTCAATACATCCTTCACCCGCTGTCCATTTTAGTGAGCACTGCTCCACGCTGGAAAGGCCAAGTTCAGATTTTGCGCATTGTCAAGCGGTATTTGTCATTATGCACACATATCGTTTCTAGGGGGTGGGTAAATGGGGGTAAATGACGACAGTATAGAATAACCATGAATATGGTCTATTAATTCAATTATTCGTATTGTTTAATCTATCCTGATCCACGACTGTTGGAAGTAACTGTCTTACTGGCTTTTTTCTGAGATTTCACAGCTACCCTTGAGTTAATAGATGAAAGACCTAGCCGTACTAAAGATCCCCCAGCTGCGAGCGCACGCTTGTTAGCCACATACTTTTCATTTTGTCCCTCTAATATATCATCATCGAATCCGACTCCTGCAGACAATGCTTCTTTTCCAATACTCTTAACAACTCTTCTGAGAGTTAACCCCTCATGTGTCAACAGCGCTTCAAAGCTCTCAAAATGCTACCCATATTAATTAACCATTTAATGGTCAAAATCCTTTCCAGGAAAGTTATAATGTTCGCTCTGAAATTTCCTACTAACGGACATTCCTCATGGCCACTACATGCGCCGTTTTTGGCGGGCCAGACGATTCATGGATGAATGGTCAAGAAAATCGAAAATTCAGCCCAGCTAATGTCCATATGTAGGCCAAGAGTGCCATATTTTGATAATGTACCACTGGAATGACTGGCTCAGTAACCGATCCAGTCATTCCAGTGGTTAATTTTCATAAACGGGGCACTCTTGGCACTCTTTCTCAACCCACATCATAGGTCTTTTGGCCAGTTTGACAATTAGAAAGTTAATTTGAAATGAGACGGGTTAATAAGGCTGCCAAATATATTGGCAAGCCTGTGTTCTTTCTGATGACGTGCGCCTACGAAAACTGATAACCTCCCACCAGCTTGAGTGACATAATAATTTTGCAAAGAACTTTCATCAGGCTTATATCGAGCTATCATTTTTACACCCTTGTCTCGCTTCTTCTCTCGTGATAACTAAATAACATTTGACTATGTTGAGTTGTTAAAACACAATACATTATACTGGTGCAGAATCGCTCAGTAAATTCTCTCGCTTAAGCTCTTTACTCTTTGAAGCTGGTAAAATATGACCCAATCAAATCGAGCATAAAGCAATCCAAAGTGACTTGATGTATTATACACGTTATAACAATGATATAAATTTTGCATGCTTGAACGATGCAAGCGATTTCTTCGCTAGGGACCTGTAAAAAGTCTAAGAAGGGTTCACTGACATAGCTATTAATTCTGTATGTTTGCCACACCATTTCCCTCAGCCCAGAAGTTGAGATTTGATGGACAACGCAACCATGTCACGCAGTATTTATGCCTCCCCTTCACACATACAGTTTTTATAATTCTCTCGATTCTATATGATGTATCTGTGTCAATGTCTATCACTTTCTGTAGCTCTTTTTCGTAAAATGTTCAAACTATTGGTTGATTATTATAATCCCCTAGCTTAAATAGGTTCTTACGATTGTGTAGTTGAGTTTATATAGTAAAAAGTTCTTCCTTCCAGAATGGTAAATAGTCTTTCTTAATAGGAGCTCTTACTTCACTCATTCACACTTTGTCGTCGGTTTTTGGGAACAACCCCAGGTTTTGGTGAATTTTTAGTTTGGAAAGAATTTTGCCAAGCTATAAATTTGTTTCCCTGCTAAACATCTAGAGGTTTGAAATCTGTAGTTGAATGAAAAGAATTATTATAATTATTTACATTCCTAGGTAGGAAATCAACACACATCTCAAAAGATTTTTATACCTTATTTTATAACAAGCGTTCTATGGCAGGTGACACCCATAATGCATATTCTCTGTCGCCTAAAAGTCAGTCAAAAAAGCTTGTTTTTCCGTACCGATGACTAATAAGTTATTGTATTATTATATTAATATATTTATAGGTACTGATGACTGACAGGTACCGCACGGTCGGCTGAGCCCGCATTTTTATAGTTTACACCTTTTTACTGTATATATTTATTCTTATTTTGTGCCAATGACTAACGGGCACAGTCAAGGTTGTGTAACCTCTCATTTTACGGTACTGTGATAGTTAGTTACATGGCAGTAGCCATTCTAGTTATATGGTTTGGTTATTTTATATAAAACATTAGAACTGCCGTTCGCTAGGCTACACTATACAGCAACAACAACCGCACCACCTTGTTCCCCAACAGCATCAATTTTTCACTGAATTCACTGTTCATGTTCTTACCACGCGAACCTGACATGCGGCCGACTAAGCCTGGCCTATTCTCTAGCTCGATAGGATAGGTTTATAAGTAGTGAGGGACTATTACTCTGTAGGAGACATTTTGTGTGTCTCTTTTCTGGCGGATATGTAACACTGCACACCGGCTAGGCAGTATAAATTGGCCATATACCATAAGGCCGCCTATTTTTATGAATATAGACTAATTGTCTCTGTCTACGCTCCTCCAGCCTCAGGGCTTAATAATTGTTTGGACCTCCCTCCACCACGTTGGTTAGAGCTGACTTTGAAACTATTGGAGTTTCAGAGCAGTTAGAATCAACGTGTCGATGTCCGCAAACACCCCACCCCCTGTATCTTCGGATACTTGTTAGCTTAGATAACCCCGCAACAGTAGGTAGCACTGCAAAAATATTATAATTACTGGCCTGCAGTGCATCTCTGGGCGATTTTACATAACCCTAAATACAGGTAAAATGTTAGTCCCCACGTGCGGATCTCACATGATCCGTCCCTGACATGTTGGGTGACGGACAGGACAGTGATCTCCATTTAACGCTACACGTGACTGGGGGCCGTCTTAGAACCAACCAAGCCCTCACGGAAAGGTCACTATAGTTGGATATCTGTCTCTTTCTCCCCACCATAAACTTATGTGTCGCTTTCAATGCTTATGTAACGTAACTTGGTCCTGTGCTGTTATATGTCGTCATGATGCGGTGGTAACAGGATCGTCATATGAGCTGCCACCTCGTTACATATCTGCATGCTGTCTAACTGAGGGGGATGCTCCGTGAGGGTGACCATACGGACACGTGTACTCTCGCCAGTCAGGCTTATATGTTCAGGAATCACTGTAGTTGAAGCGTCACATTTTCGGAATGCGACATGGCACGATGCGGAAGTTAGTTGCTAGGAAAATCTGCAGGCGAACAGTCTGATGCGGCTCACTCTCAGGAATGGTGAAGAAGGACTGTTGCGGATGCGGATGGCTAGTAATTAGTCACCTTTATTCACACAGTAAGTAATTTAAACGGTGGTTAGAAAGTTCCGTACTGGTGCGGAAGTTTGAAGCTGCCCTGTAGTTATGAAGGGCTACAGTTGAGAGTTATAAGATGCGGATGCATCCTGGCGCTTCACAAGACCAGATGCACCTCATAGCTCATGTGGTGCATCAGGCAATGTGCTCTGGCTGCGGTCGAAATGTCTAATACTGAGCATGACACATGTGTGAATTCGAACTACCACTCTTTGACGTAATTTGACGAGCGTTACATCGGGCCCAACAGGCCCATCCGCAAGAACGTCCCTCTGTGGTGTTGGTAATGGGGGTTTCCTTCACTTAAATTTAGTTATTGCACCGGGTGATATCTTCCCGAGAACGTTAAAAACTTGCTATGCGGATATGGTGGCTAGTGCCCCAGAGACGAGCGCTCAAAACCGAGAGGCACCGTAGTAGGCTATAGGGAGCCTGACTTTAAAGTAACCAGTTACCCACGACTCGCTTATCTCAGAACAGGCACCTCACCACCACCTTCTCTCTATCCTGACCGCTCTCGATTGAAGTTGTTTGTTTGATTGGCATCTATCAGTTCTTGATTCCAGGTTCCATTCACGCCATTCTAGGCTGGTTTTATTTCAGCCTATTATTGGTAACTTCCCCAGCTTTTAACTGGTACCCATTTATACTCCTGGCTGGCGAGATTCTGATTTTGCAGCTCCCTTTATACTTCTCGTGACGTCACAGCTGGAGCTGCATCACCCCCCCCCCCACAACCCCCCCCCCGCCCCCCCCCCCCCATTCACTAAGTACATACGCGCGCTTATGGCTTATAGAGAAGTATTTTGAGCGGAATTTGAAGGTTTACACATTGAAGATTTCCCGATCCTCTTCTTACTATTTCTTGAGCTCCTCCCTCCTCGATACAACCTTGTATGTTTGGCTGCTGCGACAGCCAGTTCTATCGATGAGGTTGGAGTGCGACACTAGCTCGCCTCGTAGGTAAAGAGACCTAACGATATTTATATTAGTGCCTGGGCCTGATCTGACTTCTCGTTTCAGGAAGATCGGTTCGACACGGTGGTCTTCCGTGTTATCCAGAATAATCACAACAGATGCTTACCAAACTTTTGCCTTGAATTACACTCAAGGTGATCGTTTTATTTCTACCTTAACTGTACAATAAGACCTACAAAGTTTGGCAACTTATACTGTCACCAGTTTACGTATTTACAATGATAATAATTTCAAGCAATGTTTCCTATTCTTATCTAACCGAACTAGTATTACTCCCAGCGCTCTGGTCTGCTATGCTATTCTAACTTTCCTAGCTCTTACCTAACACCAAGAGTTTCAAGTACCGACTTTAACCGAGTTCAAAACCTGACTTTGACTTTAACTCTTTAAATCGGAACCACAATACTCGACTGAATCCAAATGAGAAAGACTCCCGATACAAGGCAGATGGCCCCTTATATACTATTCCTATCTTCTACGTCACGTTCTTTTGATTTCTCTTCACTGGAGTTTGATCGGATGCCCATTGATTATGACATCATCCCGACCAATCAAACTCTGTGTTTCTCTTTCATGAATAGAACATCAAACATGGTCCCATGTGGTTCATTCTGGTTCTGATTTGATGCCTCCTGTCACTAACTATCAACATTTATCAGTTTCTACGAAACCGTTATGTCCCTATGACTAACATCTTGTTTATCTACAAACTCTATTGTGTACTTGATTCACTCATGACGCTTAAATGTCCGTTTCCCACCCATTGCTTATCACGTATACGCCTGTAGGAAACGAACGTTAATAAGCACGTGAGCTGATGATCTCATTGCCAGGTGGTGTTGTTATTACTTGTTATGATGGAGCCTGACAGCTAACCGTCACCACCCCTCGTCATTCTGTCGACCCTAATTTCCTATAAATCCTCTCGATTCCTATCGATTCTCATCGTTTATTTCATTCGAATATTTACTAAACTATTGGCTTAAATGACTGCTGAACATTATAAAAGTGTGTGCCGCCTTCACAGCAACAACTTTCATCCTCACCCACTGACAGAAGCCATCAACTCAGAACACAGTGCCCTATTCAATTCTATTCCATTCCTAGCTTTTCATACTACTTCATAGTCCTAGTTTCGCATCAGTTTCGAACCTGTTTCTGCGAAACTGTATACCATCAGCACTGGTTGATGTCACCCAGTGCATCTAATACATATTCAAAAATAAGATGCCTACTGGTAATGCATCTAAATATACATTGTGACATAGTCTACTAGCTCACCTGGTATTCACAAACATGAATTTCACTCGGGACTTACTTGCACATATAAGACGTCCAGCGGGGTCATGACTTCCCACCAAACAGTCCCATATCTACACATGCCCCTCAACCGAAGTTAAATAACCGCCTCGCTTAAGGCCTTTAAGAGAGCGTTAATTAACTCGTTGTGCACTATCAACAACCTAAACCACCCATACCAGCGCCATCCAGACTATGTCATACACCATAATGAGATTATATCTCAATCCACAATATCAACCACATTCATGTGACCGTCCCCGGAAACAGAGGACACAGCATAATTCTATACAAAGTACAAACGTGTCTGGATACAAAATATCAAGCGCAACTTGACCGCCCCGGCAACACATTAATAGCATCATTAAATATAAACATATTAATATAATAGGAGTAATACGACAATAGCAATACGATATAGAATCCACAGTGCAAAAAACCATTACAAATCATGTTCAATTATTACGATAGTATAAAAGTCAAGTGTTACCACTGAGTGTTCCATACACAGCATACGAAGTTAACTCCAAAATGTCATTGGGATGAGTCCACTCGGTCACTCAGATCCACGTTAGGCATACCAATGTCATTGTATAGCTCCACGTCTATCCAGTCGTCAGCCGTCGGGTCGATCTCGGTCCTGGCAATAGCGTTAGGCGATGACCCGGCCGACATCTCCACCAATACCGGCAGGGCTGCAGTTCCCCGCGGTCGCGGAGAGCGAATATGACGTGGTGCACTACTATGGGCCGCAGGTGGCTTGCATTTGATCCAAATCCACATGCGGTTCAAAATACCACATTTATATAATATAAGCACAATCACAATTACTACAATGGAGGAGCCTGCTGAATACGATACGAAAGAGCGTACTCCAATGCCATCGACCATCACTGGGTCGATCGCGGATAGCGGTGCTAGCGGCACGTACTTGGACTTTTGTAAATGGTTCCAGGTTTGCAGTTTTAAATGATTTACTATCATGGACTGGTTAAGGACCCCGGTCACATCCAAGTGAGGCATCTCAATGGCCAAGCTAACCCGAGTGTACGTCCGACTATAAGACGCCACAGGCTCGAATTGCCAGCCTTTCCCACTATACCCGCATTCACCAGACATTAACGCATATACTCCATTACTCACCACGCACCGGTCAGTCAGTCGTCCATCGCAGTGTATCCCCATGGTTTCACCAAAGGTTTGCAACACAACACCCATTTTCTTATTGGCAAATAATTTGCTAGCAGTTTCTATGGAGGTCGGTAGGACCCTACACCCACCTAAGTCAAAGACTCATATCCGGTCCGTAATGCCAATCGCCTCCAGCCCAATTGTGATATTCTTCCGAGAATCTCCCATTAATAGGCACCCACTTCGCGTATGCTATAACCATCACCCAAGGGTAATATAACCATAATTGCATCTTGACCAGCGGTAACACCGATGACGTTATATGCAACATCCGGGTAACAGTTGCAGGTCCATCGACCTCAATACAGTTATCCGACACGGTCACCCCTCGTCCCCTAACTCCCCCTATCATCATACACAACTTATGGCTACACCGATTTCGCAACGTACGGCCGATTCTACACTATCATAACCGAGAGAAATACACGATGCTATGCCCACTGCGATGTTTTACCGGTACAGAGTATAAGTCAGAATGATCACTATCGGCGGCTATGTCGCCTTATAACTGCCTCTATACGATCGATGAAGTCATCGTACAGGGCGCGGCCAAACGCGCCAATCCTGAGCTGCTTGTTGTCGGTGCCGCCCTCAGGATCGTGCCTGCGCTTGCGCAAAAAGTAGCGCGGCTCTGGCAGCGTTTCCATTGGTTCCGGCACACTCTCGGGTACCTCCTCCGAGCTGTCCATCACCACTGTCTGAGGAGTCGCGTGAGTTTCCATCGGTGACTCACGGTTTCGAGTCTCACTCGTACAAGGTTGACTGATGTTGTTATCAACCCTCCTACCACTCTTGCTCACCCCTGGCTCATTACCAGAAGCTGGTCGCTTCCTACGAGCTCTACTACCTGAGGTGGCGTTGGGGTCGGACTCTGGCCCTTCCTCGGCCCGGGGGAGCATCATCACCCTGGGATGATGGCTACCTTTCGTACCCTTTACAGGGTTACGAACAGGGCGTGGCCGTACCTTGTCCCAGCACATCTCTGAGTCGACTACGCATAACTTAGCTACATTCAGTACGCGCACCTTCCCAGACCGTTGGTGCCGGACATGAGCCACCGGCCCGTTGATCTTAAAGATCTCATACTCGGGGTCACTGCGAGAGGTTAACTTCATCCGTTCCTCTGCCTTTACGACCACCGAATCACCCACGTTAAACGAGACCTGGCCGTTTCCATACGAGCACGCAGTAAGGCATTATTGAGACAGGTCAGTCTCTCACCCAAATCCTGCGATGCATCTATGGGAATGGCGAACGGCAATCTCGCCCGTCGACCGTATGTCAGATAAAATGGCGTATAACCAGTAGTGGAATGACGAGTACTGCGGTAGGCCGTTAAAGCTGCCCCCAATTCGTCCTCCCACGTACCAGAAGCATTGTTAACCCCTTTCTGGATCAAATCCTTAAGGGTCCGATTAAACCTCTCGGTACGCCCATTAGTTTGTGGGTGGTAGGGACTCGATCGCCTATGATCGATCCCATGTTCCCCGAATCTCTCCTCCAGAGATTTAGAACAAAACTCTTTTCCCTGATCTGTTTCAATATCTCAGGGACGCCATGACGGGCGACGTACTCGTTGAAAAACTTGTCCTCAACGTTTTGCGACGTCTTAGCCGGAATCGGATATGCTTCCGCCCACGCAGAACAGTGATCGACGATCGTCATGATATACACATTACCCTTACTCGACTCTAACAGTGGACCTATCAAATCCATGCCGATTATCTGACTCGGATAATTGGCCATGGGCATCTCACTGTACCGTGGTCGAGTGTTGACAGGTCGGTTGACCTGACACGTCGTACACGTCTCTAGCATACGCACCACGTCTTTTCTCAAAGACGCCCACACAAACGAATCTCGTACCATACCGATGGTCTTCTGCAGACGTTGGTGACCAGCCCGTTCATGAGCCATCCGGAGCACTTTCTCATGGAACAGGGTAGGTAACATGATTCTGGGGTACTCAGCGTCCAACGCTGAAGGCGTAACTAAAGAATATAATATACCGTTCTTGACCATATACTCCTCCGGGGTGTTCTTGAACAACTCCGGGTATTCCCTGGTCTGCTCGGCACACAAATCGTCGTAGGGAATGTCAAATACCTCCAGAGGGACATGCGGTAACGCACCCTCGTCTACATCCGGTATGACAAAATCGCCTGTGTCTAAGGTGGCGATCTCCACGGGACGACGTAACCTGGACAACATGTCCGCTCGAATATTCTTCGAGCCTTGGATGTATTCTATCTTACATCCGTACTCGGCAATCAGCACTGCCCAGCGCTGCACCTTCGTGTTTTTAACTTCTCCCACAAACAAACTCTTTAGGGGTTTGTGGTCAGTATACACGGTAAACTGCACGCCAAATAGATAAGGTCGAAGCTTCTTTAACGCATATATCACTGCGTACGCTTCCTTTTTTATTACAGGCCAATTCAACTGACTGTCTTTCAAAGTAGAGCTCACATACTGGATTACTCTCTCTACACCATTCTCATCGACCTGTACCAATATTGCACCTATCGCATAGCTAGACGCATCGGTATACAATTTATACGGGGCATTTAAATTTGGATATGTGAGAACTGTCTCACTACACAGCAAGTTCTGTAATTTCTTGAACGCTTGCTGTTCATCCGCACCCCATTCAAAACGTCTATACTTCTTCGTTAATTCTATTAAAGGCTTAGCAATTTCGGCATAGCCTCGCACACAGGAGAGGTAATAACCTGTAGCCCCAAGGAAACTTCTTACTTCGCCCACATCGCGTGGGGGTGACATTTCCCTAATGACTTTGACCTTTTGAGCCTGAGGAGCTACTCCTTGTGCGGAAATGCGATACCCTAACAAATCCACTGATGGCTTAGCAAAATCGCACTTCTTTTTCTTAACCTGAAGATTATACTCTCTTATCCTACGCATGACCTTACGCAAGTGTTGTGCATGTTCCGTCGGATTTCGTGAATATACGACTATATCGTCGACGAAAACATGCAGATATTTTCCCACGAATTCTCGAAAAATATCATTCATTGCCCTCTGAAATACGGCACCTGAGTTCGCAAAACCAAACGGCATACGAATCCATTCGAAGAGACCTTCACTACAGACGAACGCTGTCTTCTCTATGTCTTGGCTGTCCATTGGTATCTGCCAATAGCCAGACTTCAAGTCCATAGTAGAAAATATCGTTGCGCCCCCCATAGAATCAAAAATGTCCGATATATTCGGCAAAGGATAACTATCCTTACGACATACGGAATTCAATTTTCTGTAGTCTATACAAAACCTGGTGTCACCGTCCTTCTTAGGAACCAATGTAATGGGTGACGCCCATGGTAATGACGAAGGTCTTATGACGCCCGCTGCCAGAATCTCAGCCACTTGGTTTTTTACTATATACTGCTTGGCCAGCGGTAGACAGTAGGCTTTCTGCCTTATAGGAAACGCATCTCCTGTTAATACCATACACTTCACCTTGGGAACCAATCCAAGTGTCTTTGGACGAGCCGTATCAAAGATATCTGCAAAGTCCCCCAAGACCTTGTCGATATCTTTATATCCGGTCGTTTCCTTACAACTCTCATATACATAGTTTGTTTGTTCCCTATAGGGATACCTAAAAGGATATACCTGGCCAAACCATACTACTACTTTGGCCTGATAATCAATCTTTGCATTTCCCAAGTGCAAAGCATCCGCACCAAGCAAACATTCATGCCGCATTCTCGCTACTACTGTACTCGGAATGGGACGGGCGTTTGTGAATTTTACTTGAGTTTCTCCCAAAAGTTCTATTGGGGAACCATTTACTGCCAAGAGCGTCTTCGCTCTCTTCAACGGCCTAGCATTCAACATGCTACGCCATATATCCTTGCGAATCAAGGATGTACTAGCACCAGTATCCACTAAGGCATGCAAGTACTCACCCGGATCTGCTGGACCGTTTTTATCCATTTTCAGACGGATTAGAAACTGCTCGGTCGGTGAATTCACCAACGGCTTCCTCTGTCGTCGTTTGACGGACTCCTCCGTCCACTAACCACTTCCGCGTAACTATTTCGGCGGGAGGATGCATCCTGTCCGATACCGTATGAATAACGGCCATGTGCATCGGTCCCCTCACCGGTTAACATGAACCCATCGCGGTCGTCGTATTCCTCACGATCCCGAAACTGATTGTTCATGTCCTTCCGAAGGTTACGCGAACAGTCATGGGGTGTCACACAGTTCTCACGTTGCCGTCGGTCGACGACATCGATGTCCATCTCGTCAGTTCGTGGACGCTTGATCGCCCAGCGCGCAAATGGACCGGCTTGCTTGGTCCAAGCAGGGCCGTTCTGTGGCGGACCCCTGGACGAATGTCCCCACTGTGGGCAGTCCCGTACATAGTGCCCATCCTGGTTACACCCAAAACATCTTACGGTCGCGGTCGGAGTTGTCTTCCGGCTCGCGTATTCATCGAACACGTGGTGTTTGTTACAGTCTTGGGCCATGTGGCCCTCCATTCCACAATTAAAGCATGTCACAGGCGGTGCTCGTCTCGGCTGCTTGGGCCGCGGGGCAGGCCTCCTGTTGACATCTTCGCGCGGCTGCCTTGGCTGACGGCAGTCACTTTTATAATGTCCGTTCCTCCCACAATTGTAACATGTAACATTCTGCAAGTCCCTCCCCCCTCTGGCTGGTCGGGGCGAGGGTGGCGCGCATTGCTTCACTGGCAGAGCTGCCTTCTTCTCGGGCTTGACGGCCCTGGTCACCGGCTTCTGCTCCCTTACTTGGAGATCATTGACCAAGCCGCACAACTGTTCGATCATCTTGCTCTGCTGAGCAATTTGCTTCTTCAAAGTTCGCACCACGCTCCAGATTTCTTTCTCTTCCTCTGGGCCAACCATGTTCACTTCCATACTCTCCTCCTGCCACTCATCGATCTTCATGGCCTTGAGCAGATCATCGCATGTTGCCTCCTCTTCTGCGATCTCGATGGCCTGGTTCAAAGTGGTCGCCTTCTTACGGACGATTCGCTTACTAAGGCGGTGACCCGACAGGGCATTCAGGTAGATCCCTAACACGGTGCGACGATTGTCATCATTCGCTACGGGATACGCCCGGTTACTGAGCTATCGGTACCTTCGGTTGAAGGTTATGACGGTCTCATTCCGCCTCTGCCGTACCCCCTCGAGGTCGTACTTGATCCTCTCGCCTTCATTCGCCGATACGAAATTCAGCGTGATGTACTCGTGAAATTCCTCGAACGTAACACCATCTCGTACCTTACCGATCAAAAAACCCATCAATGGCTCTTGACAGCTGTCCGCGGGCGGCTCGTGTAATGATGTAGGCAGGTACGCCTTCTAGTCGCCCTTGGTTGGCGACCCACGCCCGTCTTGTCTCGTCTAGAAACGTCCGCACCTCCTCCGGTACGACACCGTCACATGGCTGAATTCGGTAGATGTTGTCTCGAATTTCTCGGCGGTACACCCGCTCGGCCTCTCGTCGGTTGCTACTGTCCACGATGGCCCCCGCCATGGCTACTCCCATCGTCTGCATGGCGGCGATGGTCTCGGGTCGGAGCTGGGGTGCTAGCGGCATCTCTACGGGTGGCACCCCGGGTTCAGAGGGTCTCTTCGGTCCCATTGCCATTCTGTCTAACGATAGTGCAAGCCGATTACTACTCTGTAGAGACGGGGTTGCTCGGGGCAGACTACGTCGGTGGTGATTTTTACCGTGGACCCCTCCTGGTACTCGTGATGCTGGATTATTTTAGCGCCGTCAGATGACTTGGCCGCGTCTAGGAATACCCGTACGCGGTCAGCGACGTCTTTTAACACGATGGCCGAATTGGAAAGTGGTGTTTCTGGCTGGGCCATATATTCTAGTTACTCACGATTGATACTCTGGATCCTGGCAGGCTCGCCACTGAAGATTTCCCGATCCTCTTCTTACTATTTCTTGAGCTCCTCCCTCCTCGATACAACCTTGTATGTTTGGCTGCTGCGACAGCCGGTTCTATCGATGAGGATGGAGCGCGACACTAGCTCGCCTCGTAGGTAAAGAGACCTAACGATATTTATATTAGTGCCTGGGCCTGATCTGACTTCTCGTTTCAGGAAGATCGGTTCGACACGGTGGTCTTCCGTGTTATCCAGAATAATCACAACAGATGCTTACCAAACTTTTGCCTTGAATTACACTCAAGGTGATCGTTTTATTTCTACCTTAACTGTACAATAAGACCTACAAAGTTTGGCAACTTATACTGTCACCAGTTTACGTATTTACAATGATAATAATTTCAAGCAATGTTTCCTATTCTTATCTAACCGAACTAGCATTACTCCCAGCGCTCTGGTCTGCTATGCTATTCTAACTTTCCTAGCTCTTACCTAACACCAAGAGTTTCAAGTACCGACTTTAACCGAGTTCAAAACCTGACTTTGACTTTAACTCCTTAAATCGGAACCACAATACTCGACTGAATCCAAATGAGAAAGACTCCCGATACAAGGCAGATGGCCCCTTATATACTATTCCTATCTTCTACATCACGTTCTTTTGATTTCTCTTCACTGGAGTTTGATCGGATGCCCATTGATTATGACATCATCCCGACCAATCAAACCCATTGCTGGACCGATTTTAAAATGGTAAAGAGATTTGGAATCCTCGCTTCATTCTGGCTATGATCGATTCCAAGAACGATGAGGAGAGTAGTTTAAAGATATTACATTACCAGCTCGGTACAGAATATGATGCTATTCTCTCCAATGCTAACGCACGTCGGTAGGCAATCTCTGACGCCCACGCATGCGCACTAGGCGATCTCACGGACTGTCGTTTTTAGAACCTCTCTCATATGGCTTCATACACGCGTACTGTCCTACCCAGGGGTGGGGGCAGGGGCGCTGGAAGCAAATTTGAGGGGCGAGGGCAGGTTCCACAAAAGGGCGCGCTGGATGGCATTGTCTGGTGGAAGATATGAAAAGGTGTCCCCGTCCCCTCCCCGCCTATCATAGAAGGGTGTTCGCGGATACCCACCTACCTAATCACTAATAGAAACATTGAAAGGCGTAGGATCATGACCCGATTTCCTGCATTCTGAGTTTCTTATGACTACGTATAAATGTTAGAGCAATGATAATGTTAATCGAAGAATTTATGTATTCTTTGGTCAATTGAACCTGTTCTCAATTCATAATGTTAGCGAGCGTGCGGCCGGGCGGGTTGTTGTGTCAGATGCACACGTTGATTGTGCGTGCATTTGTATATGTGTCTGTATTGTGGCCTTGCACAATTTGCCTTGAAAATATTAAATTACACCTTAGTTCCTAATTATATTTACAATCAGCAGGATTCAGAGGAAAAGTGCTTTTTGTGAAAACTAGGTTATCCAAGACAAATCTATCAATCATGTTGAACATGTGAACAAGGTTTGTTCAGCTCTTGCCTTAGATGAAGACCATGAAGTTTCTTTAGTTTCATGTCAAGCAGTTTCACAGGTCTTTAAATGTACTTTTTAAAATAGTGCAAAATCCAAGATGGCCACTAGAAAAATCGAGCAAGCAGCTTTCCGGGACCAACCATGGATCTGACCCTATGGATCCCTACCGCCCAGCAGTTCTTAAAGACTCTGCCCGACCATTTCTAGCTCTGCTCAGGCCATTTCTATCTACGCTATGCGAGTTACAAATCACGTATATTGGAATGGATTCGAG
This sequence comes from Chaetoderma sp. LZ-2023a, assembly GCA_034401795.1. Lineage (NCBI taxonomy): Eukaryota > Metazoa > Mollusca > Caudofoveata > Chaetodermatida > Chaetodermatidae > Chaetoderma > Chaetoderma sp. LZ-2023a. Next base: position 66,200,894 of record CM067374.1, read on the forward strand.
ACTTTGAAACCTGAATTCCGAGAATCTAAATTGCAAGGTAGCTATGCTGGTAAGCTGTTGAATATTGCGAAATGATTTCAGTGTCATTCCTGTCAAACAGAAAAAGACGGCTTTACTCTGTCAATTATACCAGCATCAAATGGATATTTTTCTGATTGATCGCGTGTCCTATTATCGCTGGCCTTAAGCTAAGTGTCACCTTTCAAAATACACATTGTATATCAAGTCACCGATAGCCAGACGATTCTTGTTTGATCATGATATCAATTAGCCAGCAATTCCCAGAGATTCACGGGAATCGGACTTCTGTGGAAATATAGATGTTATTTTGCCTGTATACGACGTAATAATAACCGAACTGGTTTGGCATCATTGTCATCCATTTAAAATTCAATAGACGGAGTAATACGTTATGTTTTGGCACCCTGAATAGAAATCCCGATGTCCAAATTCCAAACCAAACATTTTGTTAAAAATTAGATTAGACAACTTGTCACAATTGCCAAACTAACGTGTATTCTGTGACAACTTTGGCATGAATGATATCAATGGTATCCATCCATGTTACCAACTGTTTATCCAACCACGTTACCAACTGTTTATCCAGCCACGTTGCCAACTGTTTATCCAGCCACGTTACCAACTGTTTATCCAGCCACGTTACCAACTGTTTATGCAGCCACGTTACTAAATATTTATCCAGCCACGTTACCAACTGTTTATGCAGCCACGTTACCAACTGTTTATCCAGCCACGTTACCAACTGTTTATCCAGCCACGTTACCAACTGTTTTTTCAGCCACGTTACCAACTGTTTATCCAGCCACGTTGCCAACTGTTTATCCAGCCACGTTACCAACTGTTTATCCAGCCACGTTACCAACTGTTTATGCAGCCACGTTACCAAATGTTTTTTCAGCCACGTTACCAACTGTTTATCCAGCCACGTTGCCAACTGTTTATCCAGCCACGTTACCAACTGTTTATCCAGCCACGTTACCAACTGTTTATGCAGCCACGTTACCAAATGTTTATCCAGCCACGTTACCAACTGTTTATGCAGCCACGTTACTAAATGTTTATCCAGCCACGTTACCAACTGTTTATGCGGCCACCTTACCAACTGTTTATCCAGCCACGTTACCAACTGTTTATCCAGCCACGTTACCAACTGTTTATAGGTAATGTTTAAGCGCCACCAACGCTTTGCCATTCTTGGGATCACTCGATCCCTGCACTTTCTCAATCTCAATTTCCAGAAAACTATAGAAAACTGTTGAATATTTTGAAATTAATTTAACTTGCTGCCCATTCGTACAACTTGACTAACTATTCCAGATTAATGACGGACCTTTTCTGTCAATTATGATTATGACTTGTAACGCTGGATTGTGACGTCAATCTATATGTGGCGTAGTTGATTATGACGTCATATGATTGACCTATAAACTGGATTCCTCCACTATAAGTGAATAATTTCAAAATCACAATTTCAATATCACATAATTTCCTTTAAACAATTGATAACATTCGTCTCTAACGTGCTATCTTTCAGACTAAAGATGCCTTGGCCCATTCTGTACGCGTAGTGAAAGCTGAGTTGGTGGGTGGTGTGTCGGTTGGTGGGTGGGTGGGTGGGTGGATGGGTGAGTGGGTGGATGGGTGGGTGGGTCGGTGGGTGGGTGGGTGTGTCGGTGGGTGGGTGGGTCGGTGGGTGGGTGGGTGGGTCGGTGGGTGGGTGGGTGGGTCGGTGGGTGGGTGGGTCGTTGGGTGAGTGGGTCGGTGGGTGGGTGGGTCGGTAGGTGGGTGGGTCGGTGGGTGAGTGAGTGAGTGAGTGAATGAGTGAGTAAGTGAATGAGTAGATGGGTTGTGGGTCGGTGGTGGGTGGGTGGGTAGGGAAATGAGGGAAAGAAGTAAAGGAGGGAGGACGGGAGTAAGTGGGTGAGTAAACTGGCAAGAGCGAGCGAGCAAAAGCGAGCAAAAGCGAGTGAGTAAACATGTGGTCGAGTGAATGAGTAAGTGATTGATTTTACTGTACGTAAATGTAAAATGTTGGTTATCCATCGGTAATTTTTAGTTACGATTCGCAACTAGTACATATCAGCCTAACAATTGTTATGTTGGTAAGTCTGTTGATCTATCTAACTCTCGATCTGTATATCACATTTATGACAGATCTGAAAAGGCCACGACATAGAAAAAGGGGGCATAGGCCTCACTAAACCATCATTTAATTTGCCTTTCCAGTTTTAGCTATGCCCCACCCATCACTAGCTAAGCTCCACCCACACCTCGTTCGTGTTGGGATCGGTCCCTGAACTCTGTGACTATCGTTTTCTAGAAAACTATACAGGTAAATATTTAAAAACTAATTTGACTGGGCGATGTTACTGCCTATGTTTATTAAATAGCAAATACATACAATTCGTACAACGTGTCGGACTATTAAGCGTTAAAGACGGACTATTTAGAATCATTATGACGTCATCCTACACGTCACGTAGTTGATTATGGCGTCATATGATGGATGGATGAACTTGGAATGGTCCATTCCCTGTTTCTGACGACAAAGACGTTTGTTGAAACAATGTCGATGCCAGATTGCAAATACATAATATAGTCTTCAAACCATATATGGATATATTGGTAATCTCCAATTATATGCAATAATAAAAGATTTTTTCAGAGGAAATCTACCAAATTCACTGTCTTCTCTCTTTAACCTAAACACTGAAATACACTCATACAACACCAGATATAGAGACAACTTTCACACAGAATACAATAGAATGGAAATCTCAAAACAAAAACCTTCCATTCAAGCTACAAAACTGTGGAAAAAACAGACACGAACACACGTACACAGATCATTAGTCAAAATTCCTACAAACATATTATTAAACAAATGTGCATTAATAAGTACTAAACCGAGCAATTGAACCTCACTCATACATTAGTTACCGCACCGTGATGCGCCCGGACACCACAGCAATTACCAGCAATTCATCATGAAGAACCACCTGTTAACAATATTGATATTACTGTTCTTGCCTTGCCTCTACACTCCGGTTCGACATATCGTCTACATAAAATAAAAGGTACCGCTGAATATTCTGGACCTAGTGGAATTTGGGGAGACATTGCTGCATAAGGCAGCAATGTCTTCTATTCCAAATGTGTGCGGAAGATTACTTACGTCATACCCAAAACAGTTTGCTACTAGAATCATGTTGGCCATTGTTATCTCTGTTGCTGGATGTTTTGAAGAGGATTTGACCGAGGGTTGTGGGTGGCTAAGTCTTTCCGAATATTCAGCGAGTGTGCAGTTTTTTATTCACTGAAATTGTTGTCTGGTGACTTGCAGCTGTCAGATGGTTAAATGAACCAGGCCAGGTAGATGGCATCGACATTGAATTTTTTACTGAAACAAACTTCAACTATTTAGACAAACACAGTATTGATGTATGTTACAGATTTGATGATTCTACTTTTCCGCATTGCAGCATTATGAATAAAAAGATGTATCCCAGTATGCACTCAGTGTCTGATATGAATGTGTGTTCTGACGAGTCTATATAATAATAATAATAATAATAATAATAATAATAAGAAGAAGAAGAAGAAGAAGAAGAAGAAGAAGAAGAAGAAGAAGAAGAACAACAACAACAACAACAACAACAACAACAACAAAAACAACAACAATAGCCTGTTCATGCTCACATTGGGCCCAGCGATGCTGTAAAACTTCCACATACACAATCCTAACATTCCACATTACGTGTTAAGGAACAACAATGTTCCAATACTAAGCTATTGTCTGACAATCCGCGAGGGCTGTCAAAGTGTTTTTCTGGACTCCTGGTGTATGGCCTGTGTGAAAATCTGAGTCAAATTGGACCAGCACTCCTCAAGATATACACAGATCCAGAACTTGATCATATCTAAGAGCTCTAAGAAACCCAGCCACGACAGACACACTAAGAAATAGACTAGCACACAGACTCACATGGTCACATTTACTCTCTTTCCTCTGTGGAAAGAAGGTGATAAAGATAATAATAATAATAATAATAATAATAATAATAATAGAAACAGGATGAACTCCAGCCCTCAACCCAACCCCCCCCCCCTCCACTCCTTCATCCCCTAGCCCATTCCAATGAGTGAAATATGTTACCCACATTATGAAAAACAATCAAAAACAAGTGAACCAAGTTTGTCGAACGTCTTGTCTTTTTTTTTCTCTCTTTTCTTTTTTTATGTCAAATCCTATATTATTTGTCTGTAGTTATGTATAATATATTGTCATAATGTCATATGTCTACGTATGTTAAATCATGTGTAATTTGTATGTTATTCTATGTCAGGGGTCCACAAGCTAATAGACACATCCTCCAGTGGACTCCCTGTTATCATATTTGTAATTTGTAATATTTACCAAGAGAATAAATCAAATCATATTAAATCAAAGTTAGCGTCGAAAATAGAAACTCTTTAACAAATACTAATTCAGTTCCAGGTGTGGCATATGCATTTTATCTGTTTGTTAAACAAAATAAACAACCAAACACGTCAATTTCAATGGCAATCCCAGCTAATGTCCCTGTATGGCAGAAACTGAGCGCTGTTTTAATGAGCCAGACATCCTCAGGCATTGGATGATATTTGCTGATAATCATAGAATCAAATAAACGTCTCCGGATCTTATTGACGAATGGCGCTGCATGCCAAACGTTAATCAATATTTCGATTACCCGGAACAACTGTGGCACTTATTACTTGAGGCAATCTACCCTAGGAAATACATCTTAGAACAAACTCGAATTTCACCATGTTCATAGTGTTTGTTATTCCCGGTAGACAGATCGTTGAACATCTGGGTCTTAATTAACATGGCGGCATAAAGGGAAGACGGAATTTCAGTCTGTCGGTTTGTCTGTCTGCATGCCTGCATGTCGGTCGATCGGTCGGGCGGTCTGTCGGTCAGTCTTTTGTCTGTCGGTTTGTGTGTTTATGTACCCGGAGCCGTATCTGAAAGAGCAATGATCCGATTTTAACGCAACAAAGTATCTTCACACGAAAGTATGTGACCGTATATTAGGACATGATCCGAAAAATTCAAAAAATCCAACATATCCGGAAAATCCGAAAGATCCAGAAAACCCTAAACATATTTGCAATGTGGCATATCGTGGTGTGTGGCGAGCATTTAACATCTCTACATGCCATTGTTAATATTTGAGGTTAACTTATTAACAGCTGTTTTCTACTCCAGTATATCGTTCTTAAATAACAAACTACCCCTGCAATACACTTCATGTAAGATAACATATCCTAATGCACGCTAAATATCAGTCAGAAAGCTCTTCTAATTTCACTATTAGTCAGTTAATCAAACAGTCGCAGGGTTTCTACCATCGCGGGTCAGTCATATAATCCAACAGTTGCACGTCTCCTCGCATCTCCTGTAAGTGGTGTAATCAAACAGTAACAGAGCGCATCTCACCGCATTATCAGTCGATTAATCAAACAGTTACACGGTCCCTCTCATCTCAGTATGCGACAGGTAATACAACAATAACAAGTCTCTTTTAATTTCAGTGGGTGTTAAAGGACAATTCCGAGATTGGTAAACGTGTACTTTATATGAAAGACTATTATATGACTAACATATTGGATCCTAAATAAAAACAATAGACAAATAATACGAGTAATTATACCATCGTAAACATGGGATTATTTTATCTCCCGGGCGGCGCCATTTTCTTGCAACGAGAGCGAGATTTCACGAGATCGTGACGTCATCCCCGCACCAACAGTATCTTTGCCGAGCACGAAGGCTGTACAGTAAATATGTGTATGCATGGAGGCCTAACATGTGCTAATTTGTAATCGTTAGGACATTGTCCAGTTAAGCTAGTAGGTTTTTCAAGTAATTCCAGTATCCGAAGTCGGTGATGAATCGTTAACTGAAGCACAGATTCCATTTTCTCTATACTGATAACAATGCTGCTATAAATCATTGCTGTGCACGACAGCAACACGTTTCAGCAATATTTTTTTTCCTCAAAATGTACCCCGGCACTATCTCTGTAAGTAGGCTATTGCGCATTTTACACCATGCGATAAGGGTTAAATGAAGTGGCACACTTGACACGTACGTATTGTCAAATTATTCAGCCAACTCAAATACCGCTACAGTGTAAATATATATTCCAAGAAAACATCTGACATGATAATATTGCCAGAACCACTGAACCGATTGTAATAATTCTGATACCTACCTGTAGCTGCAAATTCGAAGATTTATCCAATGCTAGAGATGTTAGAATTGGCCTAGTAGGTCAAAAGATACACTCTGCGGGAAAAACTAAGCCAGCAAAATTTCAAACAAAAATTTCAGGATGCGCTCTATCCATCATCCCATATCAGAATGAGTATTACAGCTACAATGACAGAATGTACTGTGCCGAAGCTTTATAATGTTATCACATAACGGAGAAAATTCCATCCAAATATCTTAATTATTGAAATTACTACAGCCTGCACGGAAATATGAAAATTACCAGATTTTATGTCAAAATGTTAATTCATTTGGTGATATCTCTGGCAATATTTACGTGAGCAAAATTATAATTGGTCAGGCAAATAGCCATTTCTTTCAGCTTTAAGCACACTCCAATTTAATAACAATACGCAAAGATAGAGTCTGCGAGACAAAAAACATCTCATGCTGAATTTTACCAAAAAAAAGGATAACATATTCTCAGATCGTATCTTAGATGAATAATTTTTTTAAATATATTCCAGTCTTTTGAACCTCTTGTCCGATATTGACATCCATTATATTATATTAATTCCGAGGTCGGCACCTATTTAGAGATCATAGAATCATTGGAATCGCTTCAGCGGTTAGTTTGTTATTATCATTTACGCATACTTCCTTAAAATATATATCCGCATCTATTGGCCTCGCTCCTCCAGTCATAGCAATATCAGTGGTGCGGGGCTGACGTCGCTAGACGCGATAAAATGGCAGCGCCCAGATATGCGAAAAATTGTCAATTTTACCAACTTTTTCTAGCGATGGTTGGTTACGCTATTTCTATCTGGCTATTATTCTGGCGCAATTCCATTAAACATCTAATGATCTTTCAAATAAAGCACACTTTTTATCAGCCCGGAATTGTCCTTTAAGTAATCAAACAGTCACAAGGATCCTCCCATCCCAGTAGGTGTCAGGCATTGATATTGTATATATTGGTTAGATGACTCATACCCATGCCCATTTTACTATGGTGCTGGTTGTTGCGACCGCCAATAACTTGAGTTCAGTAAATCGCCAGTGTGCCTGTCCCGGTATTTTCAGACACGTAAATACAAGCTGGCAGACAGTGGAAGTAACAGCTTTTTCATTTCATGTTTCATTTCATTTTAGCAACTAATTATCAACAACTATCAGTCAATTGTGACGTTTTTCAGTACTCTTCTCTTTTTCTGGCTACTTGACCGATCCAACCAACACGGTTTATAAAACGCCTTAATAATACAGTGTCTCGAATTCGTTTCAGTAATCAGAAGTGAAACATGGAAGATAGATATAGTCTTTATTTATCCTGCATGTTAGAAGCCATCGTACTAAGATACGCCCACTCGCATAGCTCCGATGTATTCGGTAGTGGGGGGCGGGGGGTGCAGAGCGGGAGGCCGAGGACCGTGCCGATGGTAAGAAGCAGACACTCATGACTCGAATTTGTATAATTTTATCGCAAATAAAATTTGGTTGGAAATTTGATTTGCAACAAAAAATAGGATTATGTTAGTAATATGATATTCTCACATAAACGCGATCGACGAGAAAATACTGAACTATGAAATGCCGCTTGTGAGAGGGTCATACGTGATCTAGCCAATATATATATATTGTGACTGTTTGATTACCTGACACCATGTATATATATATATATATATATATATATGCCCTTCTCATCTCAGCATTGATCCGCCAAACGAGCAATCGTGATACTGATATAATTTTGCTAGAGTCACTAAACTAACATGGCTCAGCTCATCTCCGGTCAGTCGCTTAATCAATCAGTCACGTGGCTCTTCTCATCTCAGCATCAGTAAGTTGATGTATAATATTCGTCAGATCATGCTGATATTCATATCGTTATATCATAAATGTTTGATTCCTCCGATTAAGGGAAGTATAATTCAGTATTATTAACATAACGGGCCATGAAGAGAGACACAATCTTAGAGTTATGAGTCTTACTGGAGTGCGGGGCTAGATTATCGCACTGCCGGAAGAGAAGAGTATATTACACAGTATGTAGTGAAGAAAGTGTCTCTAATCATTTCGAACCTATCCTATCGAGCTGAATAGAAAAGGTTTAGTCGATAGCATGCCGGGCTAAACAGAGTTATAGCACGGACAGCGACCTCAGTGAAAAATTGTTGGTGGCGGGAGAAATGCTGCTTATATAAATGTTGCTGTATAGTGTTTCCTACGTGCAGTCCTATATTTTCTATAACTAAGCAAAACAAGTTAACGGATGGCCACTGGCCATATACATACATAATCTAACCAGAACAAACAATACGGTGTCAAACGATTAAGATATATATATATTAATACAGGTCAACGAACCTACTATAGTGCGGTTAGCGACACATTGAAGAAAATGATAATAACTATTAACAAATACAGAAATTATAACTATCGGTCCTAAGACCGTTACGGTTCCTTTTAGTCATCGGAACCGTTAGTACGGATACGAGATAATTAACAAAACCTATATAGAGCAATAATTAAACTCTGGAGTATAGTTACTTGAATACTTGGTAGTCATTCCCAAGTGAGGCTACCGTGTTACTGAAATTGATACGTCAATCCGTAGTTGGAAAGTTCCCGGCTGGTTCCCGCAGGTTGGTCCCCGCGAGCTGTTGTCAGCAAACAAGATTCCCGCAAGAACGTTCATGGCGGGGGAATATCGCTCAGCACTGTAAGCCTATTAGAATGTCTAACGAGCAGTCAGTAAAAGATACGATAGTACTATGTGGTGAAGAAAGTTCACGTACAGCGATGGCACGGATGGAAGGTGTAAACAACCCGTCACAAGCGGGGGTTGTCAGAGGCAAACGAAGATAGAAAACCAAGCTTCACGGTGCTGGGTACATCAGCCAGCTCTGAAGACGCACCGGGCAGAGTTTACTTGCTGCGGTCGAAAGTTGAAAGAACCTACACGACTAGTGTGGCGGTGATTGAAATACCACTTTTAGGCGTGGCCGGCAGATCCGGATAGTCATCCATCAAAGAACATCCTGCCTCTACATCTGTAGACTCACATATTCAGGCCGCAAAGGCCTCACCGCAAGTTTGTGTTCCGAATGTAGATGTAGTATTCGTGAACGATTATCAAAAGTTCCAAATTACTCCCGCAGATGGGGAGTTATAAAACTGTTTTAGTGCGGTGGGTTGGAGAACTGCACGCTACAGGATAAAAAACCGACACATAGCGAAAGAGGACATGTATCGCGCTTGATAGTAGTTGGTACAGCTCCAACCTGTTTGGCCCCTGGCCGAGGATGCTCTCGATCACTGGATCGCTTCTCCTTTTATACTCCTCGCGACGTCACAGGCGCAGGCTCCAGCCACTCATCGTTCGAGCAACAGCCAATCAGCGCGCAGATAATAATAGCGTCGTCGAACGTTCTAGAACATTCATGAAGCTTTGCATCCACGTGGTTATGACGTCACGGCAATATTTTGAGGATAATCATGAAGAGTTTTTCCTGGATAACCCAGCCATTTCTCAATTGATTTTGAAATGGCTTACAGATTTGGAAAGCCCGTCGAATTCTGTTCTTTATTAATGCCAGATTTAACGGGAACAGACAATCAATAAGGGTTACACAGTACCAGCTCTGTACACTAAAAGCGCCATCCTATCTAGGTCACAACTACGCGCTCCATAGAAACGGCTTCCCGGCGCGCGCATGCGCATAATGCGTTTTAACGAACTTGAAAATTGTGTTCAGGTTCCTTGTTCTAACAGAATCGTAGCCCCTAGTCAGATAATATCTGTAGCTTTGTCATTGAAATCGAATAACATAAATTGACAGTTACGGTCTCATTTATATTAACATATATTAACCTATATGAAAACTCCCTGTGTAGAATACAGATCGAGAAGCATATATAAACAAACGACAAGCTTCTCGTTTTGTGGGAAATTGTCATATCTGTATCGATGGAGGATGCAGAATGCATTCCATGGTATTCAAATGGCATTCCTGATTACACAGGGCCAATTTTGTGAATGCTATGGTGTAATTACTGCCAACAAGCTCCACAGACCACATCCACCTCACTCCATAAACCAAACCCCATAGGCCTATTCGGCTTGACCTGATGCTTATATTCCCTCGTCCCTTGAGTTGTTAAACAGGTAGATATATATTCATGATTGCTGTTTTTAATGGCTAGAAACTACACACCGAATAACTTAATATCAACATATATTGGCCAAATGCAATCACACAATGTCTCCTTATACAGGAAATTACGTGACACTGATTGGCTGAGAATTTGCGGGCCGAGTCTCGTGGTACGAAACAATGGGAATACAAGTACACATATTGATGCAAGGCATCAATGGTAAATAGCGTGCCTGGAGGTTATTAATAAATTCTGAGAATAAACCCAACTGTTTCATGAAAATATGAAGTTATATAAAGGCATACAAGCCAGTTATGACAAAAATATACGCGGACAATAAACACAAAAGAATGAATATTTCTTGCAAAAAGATATGGGCAGTATTAGCTATAGGCTAGGAAAAGCAGCATATATTTTTGGTCAGTCCAACAATTTTTCCGTCCATCCTTTTTCTCCAAGCCAAACTCCTTAACAGAGAGAGGAACAGACAAAATTAAGAGCAGCCAGTGATGAGAAAATTGCACTACTGCATCAACAGAGCGTAAAAGATCAAATTTGGGTCATTAGGTATCAACAACTTGTAAAGATAAAGAAATCAACAGAACTGGCAACCCAGTCAGTAGAAAATCAGCGCAAGAAGCAGTACAGACCCTGACACACATTCAAACATATTAAAGAAAAACTGTAAAGAATATTTTAAACCTAAATCTTGATACATTCTTAAACAGACGTGAAGAAGTGGCCAGGATAGAACCAATACCGTGAACCTAGTTTTCTCCAACGAAAATGATATAGTAGAAAACATTCTGACTGAAGACCCAGTAGGAAACAGCCACGACATCGTGATCTGTTTCATTTAGCTATCATATCTATGTCACCTATTAAACGATATCTTTACTCGAAACAGTGACAATCTGTTAAATCAAATATTTATGCTCGACAAAAAGGCCAAAATCGGCCTCTACCGTTGTAATGATGACGATCTTGTTGACCATATGTACAAATGTTAGGGCATTTGCCTGATGAGTGAGGTTCTACCAGTACATGCGATTAATAATATGGGAAAAATAGAAATATTTTTACATTACTATAATAAATATTTGGCGGTATAATTATTACAATATTTCGCACAGCACGAGAACATGGTGAGTTCTACATGGCCTTATGTTCGAAAACTGGCTACAAGGCATGTGGAGATATTCTGGTACCAAATATAGTACATTATTGGAATTTGACAATTTTTTTTAAATTCGGAATACAACTAGCATATTTCCTATAAGTATTTGTGGATGAAATTCTGGGGGTGAACGTATTGCAATGAAAACCATGAATTATCCTAAGTTTGAGCTTATTTACGTTATGAAATTTTTAAATCCCACTACGTCGTAAGCTTATGCATATACCTATCTAAACATATGGGTGATATTCTGGGCTGAACCCATTATGAGCGATATGTCAGGACATATCGACACATATCTGAATGTGGTGAATGTGAACCAGCCATATTACAATGGGGCCATACGGCGAATATGTAACTAAATATTACCAAATTACTTGATGGTAGAATCGTGCAAAAGCAGTAGTACATATTCAGTTATATACAGCTATTTGTAGAAAAAATGATTACAAACCGAGAACTGAGATTTTAATACTGAATATAGTAAATTGTTGGCATTTGACAACTGTCCGTGGCTACTAAATTGAATATTGCGAAATTACTACGTGGTAGAATCTCAAGATTCAATTAGCGTATTCATATCCCTATCTAACTATATGGGTGAAATTATGTAGCCACACATATTGCGGACGGTAGGGTATTGAAAACCGCAGATCTGCCAACATTGGAACAAATTTATGAAATCGCATACTACGAAAATACTTCACGTTCGAATTCTTTTAAATTGCCAATGTAACTAGCATATTCAAAGTCCTATACGTCTATGTGAGCGAAGTTCTGGAACCAACCATATTACGGAAAGTATGGCACCGAAAACCACGAATACACCATCATTTAAGCTCAATTTTGCGTATTAAAATTACTTCATCTAGAATTTGTTAGATTCGGAATATAACTAGCATATTAAAGCTCAAGTCTATGTGGGGTAAATTATGGGACTGAACATACTACAGCCAATATGGCACTGAAAACTGTGGTGGTTTATTAATCCAATGAACCTTTCCAGTTTAGCTATGCCCTGCCCATCCCTAGCTAAACTCTACCCATACCACTCTCGAGTTGGGATCGATGGATTTCTGAACTACTAGACGATAAATTTCAAGAAAACTATACAGGTACGCCGTGGAATATTTTGACACCAAATTGACTGGGTCCTGTTGCTGCCTATGGCAACAACAGCGGCCAGTCAAATTACTTTCAAAATATTCAACATCATTTCTATTAAATAACAAAAACATACAATTCGTACAACGTGTCAGATTATTAAGCATTTAAGATGGACCAAATCGAGTCAGTCATGACGTCATTATTAGGACGTTATCCTACGCGTCACTTATGTGCGTTCGGGATGGCAAGGGTCTACAATTTACGATTGGCCTTGTTAAAATATGTGACCTATAAATACGGGTGCTCTCTTAATACACGTGGTCCATATTGTGTGAACCACGCATTAACAAGTGGTATTAGCCCTGTAATGCTCAATTTGCTCATGCCAATTTCAATAGAGGGATTCTTTTCTAGGTATGCCACGCCTATTTCTAGCTCAGCTCCACCCATTTTTTGCGTGTTGGAATCGATGTCTATATATACGCTGAATAATGAATTCCCAGACTTCCAATTTCAAGGTAACTATACAGGTAAGCCGATGACTATTTTGAAACTAATTTGACTGGGTGCAACGAAAACCATGAATCGGCCTAAATTTGAGCCGAAATTATTTCATGGTAGATAGTTTTAAATCTCACTACTCCGTAAGCGTATGCCTATACCTATCTAAACATATGGGTGACATTCTGGGGCCGAACCCATTATGAGCGATATGCCAGGATATACCGACACCTATCTGAATGTGGTGAATGTGAACCAACCATATTATAATGGGACCATACGGCGAATATATAACTACCTACGATGAGATTACTTGATGGTAGAATTGTGCAAAAGCACTAGCTCATATTGAATGATATACATCCATATATTTAAGAAAATGATTACAAATCGAGAACAGACATTCTGATACTGAATATAGTAAATTGTTGGCATTTGATAACTGTCCGTGGCTACTAAATTGAATATTACGAAATTACTACCTGGTAGAAAACTCAAGATTCATTGACGTATTCATATCGCTATCTAACCATATCGGTGAGATTATGTGGCCAAACCTATTGCAGACAGGTAATAGTAGGGCATTGAAAACCCGCAGATCTGCCAAAATTGAAACGAATTTACGCGATGAAATCGTATACTACGAAATTACTTCACGGTCGAATTTTTTTAAATTCCCAATACAAGAGGCCCAGGGGGCCTGTGTCGCTCACCTGGAGCACCATCAATTTTTGTGAAAATTGTTGGTGGGTGGTTTAGCAGTCTTTTAAATGAGTTTGTGGACATTTTTGCAAGTGCAATATGGCCGCCAAACACACTACATGTTGACTGGCCCACGGCGCCCATGTTTTTTTGATGGATCAACTTCCCTTGAACAAATTTTAATGCCCAAATTTCGGCCTGATCTCTTCAGCGATTCTAGAGGAGTCATTTTCGTGAAAAACAGGTCATCCAAGATGGTCACCGAACCATTTGGTCAATCACACATTGGATATTTGTGATGTTCTCCCCCTGCGGAAATTATTTGACAAATCAGGCTTACATTCTTAAAAAATGATAAATTTTGATTTTTAGTCTTAACGCTTCTGGCAGTAATTTTTTACTTGGGATTTTCACTTTTCCTATCTTTATCCATGTGTTTGATGTATTTTACACTTAAACAGTGTTTACAATGACTTTTTAAGGTACGGCCTCCTTTATCTCCCCCTTCTAGCCGTCCGTTCCTCCCACATAACTCTTTATTCGCACACACAACCCAATTAGACTCTACAAACATAGGTTGAAATTGAATTAAACTCTGCAAACATGGTATGATATTGGATTTAATTCAAACAATTCAATTTTTGTCATCACTACTTATCAATGAGTCATTTTCTACTGAATTTGTTGTTGAAAGTTCCTCGGATGTATCCGTACTCATACTATCATCTACGTCATAATTGCTTTGAAGCATCTGCCCTACTTGCTTTCGGCAGTGTGATCCTCCTGATAGCACATTCTGTGCGTTGTAACCATATACACTGGCAAGCCGTAGATTTCTTGCACGCTTGATGTTTCCGATCAATTTTTGTGAATATTTCACTGCTTCTAATTCTTGTTTCGAAGGTGTGACAGTAGTCTTGCGTTGTTTTGAAGAAGAGATTTCACTATATGGAGGATCGGCTTCGCGCTTTCTTTTGCGTCTTTTAATGGTTGGTGCTGCAGTACAAGCTCGGGTTCTTGATCTTGTTGTGATACTTGTAGTTACTGCATCAGAAAGTTTGGTAGCACCCCAATTTGGAGCAGAACTTGTTCGACGTTTGCTAACAATGATCTCTTCTCCGGTTTTTGGGATTTTGTATCCTTTTTGGAATTCTAGATAATCGTAGTGAACTGCTTCAAATGCTTGTTCTGAAACTTTTAGCAGTGAAGAGTTGTGCTTTTTTATCCAGAACTTCATTGCATGTGTTGCTGTCTATACCTTTGGAGATAAAAGTTGTCAATCACCTCGAGTTGGAAACAGCTTGACATATGCATCTGAAAATGGTGTGTATGCTGATTCGAATTCCTCAATAGTCTGTTCCCAATTTGGATGCAGATTCAATGACATTGTATGGGAAATAAGCTTGTTGTATGCTGAAAGCGATTCAATAAGACGACATATGGCATCATATTTGTATTGTGCAGACTTGATTGGAGGTGGATGTGAAGAACTTGAAGATGCAGGTGGTGTTGAAAGAATTTTTCTGAGTTGGTCAGTTGATTCTGCTAATTGACGACAAGCATTTCCTGCAAACGCTGCTTTCCCACCACGTTTGATATCACGATTCACACCAACTTCGGCAAGCCATTTGTTGGTAAGTTCAATGTCAAGATTCTCGAGATATTGAACGTGACCTGTTACTATTCCGAGATATAAATGAAGTTGAGGTGGCGGAAATATGTCAAGAAGTGATTCATTATTGTGTTGTCTGACAAATTTTGCTGGCTCTGCCTGAACACTGTTGAATTTTTTTGGAACAGCAGTATCATTCCTTTCTTCCTCCTTCTTTCTAGCATCATTATCTGCGACAAGAGTTAATGCTGTACGGACAGTATCAGGTTCTGAATATTTCTTCCATGGTGAAAACAAGCTCCAAATCAATGGCCGTAGAGAGCCATGCTCTCCGATCCCTGCAATTTTGTTTGCGTGTTTCATATCAACCGGAACAACGATTTCTGCATTCGGAAATTTCCGTTGAAGAACATTTTTGTCGATGAGATAATCACAGATAAACTTCGTTGATTCGAAAGTCTCTTTTGCTCCGCTGATCAATCCTAAAATAAACACGCGATGAACGCTGGTATCAAAGACTCCTCCATTCTTGAGTGCGTGTTCCATTCGCTCATTTTCAGTTGCATTTCTGTTGAGAATAGGATCATCATTGTAGATGAGTTGAGCGCACAACTTTAGGGAGCCTCTTCCTCCATCGACATTAAACTTTATTAGTGAGATGTCTTTGTTTGTTTTTTCTCGGATTTCTATCACTCTTTCATTGAAATCAGCAACGTCCGTACATAGAACAACAGCACCGTCATCTGGTGAATGATACCAATCTACAGATTTGAAATTTTCAGCAAATATTTGATTCAGTTTTGAATTGTGCTTTCTGAATCTTGAAGCTGATGGCACTGATGCATCACGTAGACCAAGAGCTGTAATCCCTCTTGCTAAACTTCTTTCGGTTGATATCATTGCTGTTCCCATTGCTGACACATCATCCAAACTTAAAGATCTCTGTTTTAATACAACTGTTCGTTTTCTTCGTTTCATGGGAGATATTTCTTTCTTTGGTGATGGGGTGTTCTGCTTTTTGATTAGTTCAGAAGAAGATGCGATAAATTCAGATTTCCTGTCCGCTGGCTGCTGATTGAGCCTCGTTTGTCGAAGTTGCACAGCTGTTTCTAAATGTTCTTTAATTTGTTTTATTCGTTTATCTGAAAAGCAATGCTTTGAATCTTGCCACTGTAGATTTCGGAGGCAAGATGGACAAACTGACGTTGGAAAAGCAATAATATCTGTCTTGTAGATCGGGAAGAGTTTGGTTAATGCTGAAAGAGCATCTGGATTATCTGGCAAATACAGGATTTTTTATTTTTTCCCTGTCACTGAACGCCACTTCTCTCTACCTATTTGTTTAAAGTTGGGACACGTCACACATTGTCTCATTCGTTGCTTGTCAGTTTCCAATGCATCATTGTCATAAAACGCGTGTGGATATGGATTAACGCTTGTTGTGAATGTAGACATCCTGTACTCATGCAATCGCCGTTTGTGTGATTCAAAACCTGTAAAAGAAAAACAAATTTTATTAATAAAACCTGATAAGACATATATTTTAATGCACGGTCCATTGAAATCCGATCAGGGATAGCAATTTATGAATATTTGAATGGACTTCTACTGGATTATGGACATTAAAACACGTACTTTTCCACAAAATAGGGTAAAACATCAAACCATTGTAAAAAAAATTCTGCGAGATGCCTTAAGAATAAAAATCGAAATTTATCATTTTTTAGGTGTATTAGTTCGACTCCACACATAATTTCAGCAGGGGGAGAACATCGCAAATATCCGATGTGATCAAGTACTCTTGAACAAACTTGGCTTACCTCTTGGCCTAGATGAAGATTTCCCAAGTGGTTTCGGAGAATATTTTTAAAGACATTTCCTGAAATTGGCTGAAATCCAAAATGGCCGCTGGGCAAATTGGCCGTTCGGGTCCATTTGAACAAAATGAAATCGCTATACCATAAGGATGCTTCTTGACAAATATAATTCAAATCGGCTCAACAGTTCTCGAGAAGACATTTTAAATTTCCAATTGCTTTAGTATGGGAGCTTTTGGCCGGAAAATGATCCAAGATGGCTGCCATCCCGTTTATCCGACAGTTTCGAAAATTGCAAATTTGAGATCAGAATACTCAAAGACCTATATAAAATGAATTTCGGCCTCAAAATCCATCAAATAAAAAAATCCAATATGGCTGCCAAACACACTATATTTTGCTTGGTCCACCGCGGCCATGTTTTTGACGAATCAACTTCTCTACACCAAACAATAATTGCCCTTAGTTGCTAATTATATATCGCAAATCTCGGCCTGATCGCTTCCGCGGTTCTGGGGAAGAAGGCGTTTTTGTACAAAACTAGGTCATCCAAGATGGCCGCTGAACCATTTGGTCAATCAAGTTCCCTTGAACAAACTTGATTCAGCGCTTACCCTAGATCACATTTCGTGAGTTTTGAATCGATCCCTCAAATGGTTTGGGAGGAGATTTTTAAAGACATTTCTAAAAATTGTCCGCAATCCAAGATGGTCGCCGGCCAAATTGGCTGATCTGGTTCGTTTGAACAAACTTGAATCTCTATGCCTTAAGGATGCTTCATGCCAAATATAATTGAAATCGGCCCAGCAGTTCTCAAGAAGATGATATTTTCAATTTCCCATTGCTTTAGTATGGGAACGTTTGGCGGGAAAATGATCCAATATGGCCGCCAAACCGTTCATCCGACAGTTTCGAAAATTGCAAATTTGAGATCAGAATACCCAAAAACCTATATAAAACCAATTTCGGCCTCAAAATCCATCAATTAAAAAAGTCCAATATGGCCGCCAACTATGCCATATTTTGATTGGCCCACGGCGGCCATGTTTTTTGACGGATCAACTTCTCTTGAACAACTTTACTGACCCTTAGTCCCTAATTATATCTGCCAAATTTTGGCCTGATCCCTTCAGCAGTTCTGGAGAAGAAGTTATTTTCGCTAAAACTAGGTCAACCAAGATGGGCGCCAACTATTTGACCAATTAAGTTCCCATGAACAAATCTCGTTGAACTCTTCCCCTAGATCATATTTCCTAAGGTTTCCTTCAATCCCTCAAGCGGTTTCGGAGAAGATTTTTAAAGAAGTTTCTAAAAATTGGCCAAAATCCAAGATGGCCGATCGGCTTCATTTGAACAAACTTGGATCCCTATGCTTCCTGCCAAATATAATTGAAATTGGCCCATAGTTCTTGAGAAGAAGTCGTTTAAAGGAAAAGTTGACTGACGGACGGACGGACGACGGACGGTCGCCACGACATAAGCTCACTTGGCCTTTCAGGCCAGGTGAGCTAATAACTATCGTATTCAAATCTCTCTACGTATATGTGACCATATTACATACAGACAGTAGGGCACCGAAAATCACGAAAAACCCAACATTTAAGCCAATTTTCGCCTAATAAAATTATTTCATCTAGAATTTGTTAGATTCAGAATATACCTAGTATATTAAGGCTCAAGTCTATGTAGGGGAAATTATGGGGCTAAACTTACTACAGAAAGCTATGAATCACCGGAGATTTAGCAAATTTTCGGTATGAAATTGTGCACTACGAAATTACTTCATGGTAAACAATTTGTTAACATCAATCCATTACTTCACTAGCGTATTGATATACCTATCTAACTATATGGTTGAAATTCTGTGGCCGAATTTCCTGTAGACGTTCTTAACTTAGCACATGCATAGGCCTACACTTTCGGTTGATTTCTGTATTCAACAATCTGCTACAATATTATTGACAGCAGTTTTGATTGTAAATTTGGAACATTGGTAGTCTATCAATACTGCTACATAATTGCATTGGTCCTTCATGGATTTATTCCCACGGATGGATTAAAGACAAATGTCTTTCGATACGAGATTGAGAAATGTATCTCGTATGTAGGGGCCTATTGAGTAGCCATTGACGTAGCGATTTCACGATCCACAGTGTTGCTTTTACGGTCTGCTACGGAGATAGACTGGGTCCCGGTCTGTCTGGTATCCGAAGTTGAGTCTGTGTAACAGTCTAGTCGTTGTGATAACGTAAGAAGATGACAGGTCATTAAATTAGAGGTGTAGTTTCTAAGAAGCCAAGCCTTTATTCTTAGATGGATCCGTTATTGTTAGCGAACTCTGTCTACTTTTTCGCCCTCTACAATATTAGTATGCATGTTTTTCTTTTGAAATTTACCGCACACATAGTACGCCTCAAGACTTTCTGTAACAAGTCTGTAATTTTTACCCTATCTCGAATGCAACAAATGTGAATCATACTATAATAAACAGCAAAGACATACAATTCGTACAACGTGTCGGACTATTAAGCATTTAAGACAGACTAAATTGAGTCAGTCATGACGTCATGATTATGACGTCATCCTAGACGTCACGTCGTTGATTATGACATCATATGACGTAATATGATGGATAGACAACATGAAAAAGCCCATTAGCAAGTGGAATAATTATCCTCCCTCCGTCAGAGGACGAGTACATTTTATTCAGGGCAACAATCTATGATTGGCCTTGTTAAAATATGTGACCTATAAATATGGGTGGTCTCTTGATACAAGTGGTCCATATTGTGTGGGGCACGCATTACCAAGTGGTATTAGTCATGTAATGCTCAATTTGCTCATGACAATTTCAATAGAGAGACCCATTTCTAGATATTCCACGCCTATTTTTAGCTAAGCTCCACCCCTTTTTGCGTGTTAGAATCGATATATATATATATGAATAATGAATTCCCAGACTTCCAATTTCAAGGTAACTATACAGGTACGCTGATGACTATTTTGAAACTAATTTGACTGGGTGCTTTTACAGGTTTGCTGCCTCTGGCCGCAACAACGCCGGGTCAAACTAGTTTCAAAATATTCAACACAATGTTGATTAAACAGTAAAGACATACACTTCGTACACTTGCCGGACTATTCAATGTTCATAACATTCTGGATTGTGACGTCAGCCTGTATATGAAGTCATATCCTTCAGTTACAGATCGAACCCAGCCATTATCATAGAAAATGACTGTTGAATAAATAGCAAAGACATACAATTCGAACAGCGTCTAGTCAAAATAGTTTCAAAATATTCAACAGCATGTTGATTAAATAGTAAAGACGTGCAATTCGCATACTTGACTGGTTATTCAATGCTCCTGGTGGAACTAGATACGTCATTCATTACACATTTTGATTGTGACGTCCAGCTACATCTGACCTAAATAAATATGACGTCATATACAGAAAATCCATTATCATAGAAAATGTCCTATGTCTAATTGCCGTCCAAGAGACCATTGTGGTTTTTCTTTTGCAATTTACTACTGTAATTATAGGATCGGTTATCCAACCAGTCATTCCAGTGGTAAACTTTCAAAACATGTTCTCCGGTGAGTAGCTAATGCAAATGGACATTTCTCACGATCACCGCAAGAAGCCATTTGTGGTCAGTTTGATAGAGTGCTAAAGTGGACATATAAGAGACGCAGCGAGTGGGCGTGTGCTTGAGTACTTTCATCTGCAGAAGGAATGATATACATGTTTTGTACGCAGTTCTCCAGCAAAAGAAGAGTACTTATTTAGAGTAGTTATTTGGAGTTCCGTTGGCTGTTTATCAAAATAATTAAGCGTTCATCGCCGCGCAAACTCTATTACAGTCGGACCAGAACAAATAAAAGAACTCGCCATGAATCACGCGCATGAAGATAATAATTATGAGATATCCAGGAATCTAAAAATAGAGCCGTGTCTTCGCGCCGAGAATTATTAGATCTTGTATCGATGGAGATCTCACGAGACACAGCCCCACAATCCCCTGCACGAAATGGCGGTACCAATAGGTAATTCTAGACAGCAATAAATAGAAGCGTGCCCGCTGGAGCGGGCACGCAATAAGGATGACTGTCAGCAGCATCAGTAGCGACCCAAGGATCGCGTCTCTGTTCGGCCAACTGACGATCTCTGGAAACATAGGCAATCTCCTTCACTCCTCTTTGCATCTCTCCACCCAGGAGTATAAATGGGTACCAGTGTAAAAACTGGGGAAGTTACCAATAGACTGAAATAAAACCCGCCTAGAATGGCGTGAATGGGACCTGGAATCAGGGACTCGTTAGACGCAAATCAAAGTAATAACTTCATCAGTAACAAGAAGGGATAAGGCGCATCAAGGGTCAAGACTTACAATGGTCTTAATTCTTTTGTCTACTACTCTTGATATGACTCGCGAATTCACCGGGTCGCAAACCGTTTACAAATCAAAGAGGAAAATATCGACGGAGCAGACCTCTTTAAATGAAGATCGTGTCTAGTGTTTCGGAAAATCCGACCCTAGTTCTGAGAAACATTGTTGTTCGCCGAATTGTCCGTTAACGGCCTTGCTAATCATCTGGCATTCATCCGCGAGTTCAATATTGTAGAAGGGTGAAGTATCCACATCCAACAGTGAATAATGACAAGTGGGAGTTAGAGTGTTAAAAGCATTTAGAGAATGCCCATCATTAGTCCATCAGTGTCAGCAGTCAGAGCGCAACGTAACCAGAGCCACAGCTGTGTCGAGCCTCGATTCCCTCTTCACTCATAACTACATTGGCGAAGCTGCAGGAAGAGATCGTGTAGACCGTGTTTGTAATTGACCTTTCCAGTTTATTCATCCATCTTATCTCGTCATAATCAACTACATGGCGTGTAGGAGAACGTTAGCCATGAATGACTAGGTTTAATCCAGTTTAGACGCTTAATAGTTCGACACGTTGTACGAATCTTATGGTTTTTACTATTTAATAAACATTCTATTGAACATTTTGAAACTAATTTGACTGGGCGCTGTTGCTGCCCTGGGCAACACCAGCTCCCTGTCAAATTAGTTTCAAAATATTCAACAGCTTACATGGATAGTTTTCTGGAAATTAGTCGACTGTCCTGTCTTGATATGTATGGTGCCCCCAGGACTTGAGTTTGGCCAATTAAATCGTCGGCGTTCATTCAACTAATCAAGGGTTTTCTCACGTAGCATCAATCATTATTTCAAGATGACGCGTGTATCTGCATTATACCTTCTTTATTTGTTTACCTTGACAATTTTACGTGGCACAGACATGTTTTCCCTCGCCTCAAGTAGCTTTCGTGTGCGCTCTCATGCAACCGGTGGGGAGGGGTGAGGGTGGGTGGAGGGGGGAGGGTTTGGGGGTGGGGTGCTGACGCCAAGTTTCAACAAATTATATTTCAATTTCTGTATTGTGCCAGTCTGACATGTTATTGTTGTTGTGGTGGTGGTGGTGGTGGTGGTGGTGGTGGTGGTGGTGGTGGTGGTGCTGCTGCTGCTGCTGCTGCTGCTGCTGCTGCTGCTGCTGCTGCTGCTGCTGATGATGATGATGCTGCTGATGATGATGATGCTGGTGATAGTGGTGGTCGCTGTCGTCGTCTTTGTCGTTGTTGTTGTTGTTGTTGTTGTTGTTGTTGTTGTTGTAGTTGTTGTTGTTGTTGTTGTTGTTGTTGTTGTTGTTTCTGTTGAGCTTAGATCTTATACTGACAATCAACGGGAAATTAATTGACGGTGTACTCCGTTAAGATACCACAACACGGTTCACATTTCTTCTCGCTAGGAGGCGCGTGGTTCATATAATTGTGTCGCTAGTGTCAGGTCTCACAGCCAACAATATGGTCGGTTGATGAAGAACGTCAGTTGGTAGAACACCCTGCCGAGTGCGCGTCAGCCGGACTACTGCAGACAGCGGGCAGTTTGGCCTGGTCGGGGAGTATCGGTTGCTATAGGCACCTATATCCAAAATATATTAGCAACACATTCCAGTCAACTTAATTTCAGGATATTCATTAGGTTACCTGCATAGTTAGCTTGAAAATAAGCTTCTGGGACTGCATGGTTCAAGCGTTAAATCGATTCCAACACGCGCACAAAGAGGGCGGAGCTTGGCTACAAATGGGAGTGGGATAGCTAGAAAGGTATCTTCTATTAGTCTTAGATAGCGTTATCGTAGAAGTAGTCGTATAACCCCAGTCTGTTTTACCAAGTACATATGTACGAGTCACTCGTAAAGATAGCGAATTCGGTAGTTGGTAAGAGTCCAAGGTGATGTGATTCTGGTGGTTTACTAGACTCAGTAAGTCAAAGTAAGCAGTGAGAGGAAAGTGGTAGTCACTTGTCATAACGATTATATTAATGTATCGTTTATTGACTTCCATTATTATTGAAGTTGCTAAATAAGTGTGTTATCCAATATTAAATTGGTAAAAGAGTTTAATGTAGCCACGTAATTCAGCTTTCCAGCCTATCTATCTATCAATCTGACGTCATATGAGTCATAATCAGCTAAGAGGCGTGTAGGATGACGTCATAATCATTACGTCATAAATGATTCCATTAAGCGCGTCCTTAACTCTTAATAGTCATACATGTTTTACGAATTGTATGTCTCTACTATTTAATAAACATGCTGTTGAATATTTTGAAACTAATTTGACTGAACGCTATTACTGCCCTAGGCAGCAACAGCACCCGGTCAAATTAGTTCCAAATTATTCAATAGCTTGCATGTATAATTTCCCAGAAACTGATAGTCAGACAGTTCAGGGATCGATCGATCCCGACACGAGCGAGGTGTGGGTGGAGCTTAGCTAGAGATGGGCGGGAATAGCTAAAAATTGAACCTTTAGCTCACATATAAAAACCTAATATGGATGATGTGTTTATCCGTCTTATTCTATATATAATAATGCGTCTGATAGCAGTTAAACTTGCCACGGGCAGCAACTTTCCGAAAGGGCATGTCCAGTCAAGTTCTTTCATTATCTTTGAAGATATCGATTGTGAAATTAGATTATATATCCATGGCATGGCATTGCATATTAGGGACGTTACAAAAGGTTACATAATTTGCTTCAAGGCCTTGGCGACATTTTATTGGCCACTTACACAAAGGTGTATTTGAGCCATGACTCTATCTTAAGGCGCTTCACCGAAGGGCTGCTCGGACAACGGCTTTAGATCCCATGCAAAAGGACGTGTTATGAGACTGACGTGTAGGTATCAGGCATTCGAGTCTCGCGAGATCTCCATCGATACGAGATCGAGAAAATAATCTCGTCTGTAATGACCGGCCATTAGCGTAGTAATTTTCGCCAAAAGCTGGCAAAAAAAGAAAAGAATATTGAAATGGCATGCTACATACCAGACAATACGCTATGCATACCAGACAATATTATTTCACATAAAACGAGATGATATAACACCTATAGTCTCCTGTATGAAAAATAGTTAACAGCAAAATAGTCCCTCTTATATCGTCGTAAAATTAAAGTCGGTGGCACACAAAATGAGGACGAGAATTTGCTGGCGTTTCGTAGATGCTGATATCACATGAATCATTGGACGGGTCAAGTTGATTTTAATGTCTGTATCAAGCTAGTGATGCAGGAGTCAAGATGGTATCAAAATCAACACGGAGATAGACTGGGTCCCGACCGATCTGGCCTCCGAGATTGTAACAGTATAGTCGTTATGATGACGTGGCAAAAATGCTCGGGCAATACGTTAGAGGCGTATTTCTCGGCACGAAGCCACGGTTCTATGTTTAGATTGGGCATTAGGGAGTGAAAGAGATTGCTTATGTCTCCACCGATTGCCCGTGAGATTGCCTATGCCAGGCGACGGAGACTTAAAACCCACCCGCCCGATTACCAGACAGCCTCGCTACCACCACAACCAGTGGTTCTCCCTCCTGGACCACAACTCATAAGACCTAAACTATCCATTTCGAGTATGATATCTCAAACGGGTAGTTTCTAATTTAGAAACATACAAGTAGAGGAATATTTTGAACCGAATTTTGATCTGAAAGTTAATACTGTAGCACGGATTGTGTGGAGCCGGGTCAGAATGACCAGTACCAGCGAGTTCCCCTTCACTTCCCTAATACAACTATTATTTTCTATGTGCATAGCGCATGTGTTGTAACACGCTTAAAAACGAGTCCATAAGATCGCCTACCATGCATGCGCGCGCATGCAAGATAATCCAGATAGGCCAAGCACGCTGCACTGGGTGTCTGCAGCTGGCATCCTTTGTGTACATATACACCAGTGCAAAAGTTAAGCACCACCCTATTTTTACGCACATGCGAGGGTATATTCATGTGCTATGAAGAAAGCAATAGCATAAACATTTATGTACCCTTCCATCTTAGTGCAAGAGGTAATAATGCAACTAGAGGAATGCTGATTATGATGGTGGGGAAACACTGTATGTTTTTGTTTGAACTTGAAAACGAGGCCTGAATATGGTTACGTTGACACAACTGACAACTATTGCCCTACAGTTGACACACGTGGCTAGATTGTCATTAATGGTGTCTGAAAACGAAGTTTAACATCTGTGCACGAGTTTGAGACTGTCATTATTAATACCGGGTATATCCACCTTGTGCCTGGATGACAGCCTGGACACGACGTCTCATGCTGGTCACCAACCGACTGATACGCCATTGTGGTATTCGTTGCCATTCAAGATGGAGTGCGTCTGTTAATTCCTGTAGGTTCTGCACAGGAGGATCCCTCCTTCTCACCATGTTTCCCAGAATGTCCCAGATATGCTCAATAGGGTTCATGTCAGGGCTCCTTGCTGGCCATGGTAGGGTTTCGATGGCATTCTGGCGGAGGTATTCATGCACAGCTTTAGCACGATGTGGTCGGGCGTTGTCATCCATGAATATAGGGTGGGTTCCAGGTGCATGATTTAAAAAATGAGGGACCACAACTCTATCCAGTATGGAATCTTGATATCCTTGTCCATTTAGTGTTCCAGGTACAGTCAACAGATCCAGCTTACAATCAAATGAGATGCACCCCCATATCATAACGGAACCTCCACCAAATGGAACTTCTTCCATGATGTTACGTTGGTCGTACGCCGTGCGTCTGGACCTCCATACACGAGTTCGACCATCTGTGGCATGAAGCAGGAACCGACTTTCATCGGACCAGTGTACCCGTCTCCAGGATCTCATGTTCCAGTGTCTTCTTTCGTTGCACCACCTCAGACGCTCCTCTTTGTGGTGTGCAGTGAGGAGAGGACGTCTGACAGGTCTCCTAGCTTTCATGCCAGCAGCATACAGTCTCCTTTTGACGGTAGACATTGACACTCTATTGCGCGTTTCCCATTGCTGGCTGAGCACTCTGCTGTTGGTGAATGGAGATCTCCTAACAAGGCGTACTAGGGCTCGATCATCACGGGCAGTAGTCTTCTTCGGTCTTCCAGATCTAGGCCTGTCCTTCACCTCGTTAGTTTGCCCATGTTTTGCAATCAAACGACTGATTACAGTATGGTTAATGTTCAGCTGTCTGCCAATCTCTCTGCATGACATACCAGTGGTATGCATGCCTATGATTTGCCATTTCACACGATCACTTAACCTTCGTCTTGCCATAGCGGTTCACAATCAAGAGCTAATTCTCTCTGTACAAATAAACCACGGTCATGAACACAAAATTCCTAATCTTGTCGCCTAAATCTGTATGTAATGTTCTACACCTCAAACTGGACTTTTACATAACTGAACACGTGTGCTGTTTCCCGCCACGCACGGACATCAAGCGGCGTGAAGTCATGCATGCATGTGCATTTCGTACTTGGAATTATGTCAGCTAACGCGGGGACAAAAAGTATGGCAGCCTAGTTGTACCATCATGTTTCTACGTTCTATTATTTTTGCTGGTGCTTAACTTTTGCACAGGTGTATATTTCCAGTGTTCACTAAATTGTTAATATGGGTCCATTTCGCTCCATCCCTGTGCGAATCTTAACACAAATTCGACAATGTGCTTGTTTTATTTACCTTCAACACCATGTCACCAGTAAATGTCACCGTCCTTTCAACTCTGTTATCTGTCTTCTTCTGTACACCATCCTTAGTTGATGGTGTGTTATCATAGCCAATGAACACTATAATGACAGACTGTTCATACTTCTTCCTATCTAGCTGGTGTGGCATTTCGTGATCTGTCAGGGGATTCTCTGACGAATGGCACCACCATCCACGACACAGAAACAATCTGGGCCTGTCTCATCCTCATAGGGTACGGCATCCCATATATTTGGCGAGTTGGGACATGTTAGTAGAATTATGCACCTCCTTTGAATAAAAAATGGCGCAAGGATGTCCACACAATTTAAACGTGAAAGCCTCGGAGAGTTCTTCTGATTGCGTCCCAGCAATGACTAGCCTCTGGAATAACAGCCGTGGGTCGAATTGCACTGGTTCTCCATTACTAATTTTGATAGTAGATTTACCTCCCATTGTTATTGCCTGTGATTTCTTTCAGAATATAAAGCCGACAACATTCCCTTCGTCAATTTCTGTCAAAATATTACAATCTATGTCTTTAGCACTATCACTATTCACAGAATTATGGGCTGTAACACCATTAGTCAAGATTCAAGATCCAAAAGTTATTTATTTCGTGATTAATAAATACTATTTACATTTGACTATGGGCAGTCCATGGAAGGCCAGGCCTATAATTGATGGACACCCTATATAAAGGGGCATTTTAAACAGAGACATTATTAGATGAGTCCACCAGGGCTGAGTCAGTATACCTAGACACAAGACAATTTGTGATGATGTGTACAATACGACACTATACAACACAAATAAAATATACATAGACAAATCTATTTGGATGACAGTATATTATTACAATTTTTATGGCAGGGGAGGAAAGCTCCGCATTGTAATATGTTGTTAAATTCGACTTATTTTGTTAATGTGCTCAGATTAGTATCTGTGATTACTGGAGTATATGATCTGGTGATGGTGGTCGTAAAGGCAGTAGTAGTAGTAGTAGTAGTAGTAGTAGTAGTAGTAGTAGTAGTAGTAGTAGTAGTAGTAGCGGTGGCGGTGGTGGTGGTGGTGGTGGTGGTGGTGGTAGTAGTAGTAGTAGTAGTAGTAGTAGTAGTAGTAGTAGTAGTAGTAGTAGTAGTAGTAGTAGTAGTAGTAGTAGTAGTAGCAGCAGCAGCAGTAGTAGTAGTAGTAGTAGTAGTAGTAGTAGTAGTAGCAGTAGTAGTAGTAGCAGCAGCAGCAGCAGCAGCAGTAGTAGCAGTAGTAGTAGTAGTAGTAGTAGTAGTAGTAGTAGTAGTAGTAGTAGTAGTAGTAGTAGTAGTAGTAGTAGTGGTAGTAGTAGTAGTAGTAGTAGTAGTAGTAGTAGTAGTAGTAGTAGTAGTAGTAGTAGTAGTAGTAGTAGTAGTAGTAGTAGTAGTAGTAGTAGTAGTAGTGTCAGAGATTATTATTGTAGTGGCAATTATTGTAGTTTTTATCAGTACCTGTGTATTATGTGGGCTTTAATGAATTTCTTATGTGATTTGAGTGTGATCATTTGTGTTCTTATTTCATCGTCTGTATTGTTCCAAAGATTAGTTTCAGTGGGTGATATTAATGTTCTACCTAATTCTGTTCGTATGCGTTGTGTGTAAATTATGTTCATTTACTTGTGTTGTATGAATGGACTTCTGTGGTGTGTTTGAATAGTTTGGATAACATTGTAGGTTAATTTTTTGTCCAAATAGACTCCTAAGAATTTTGTAAAATGAGCTTCTTGAATCTCTTGGTTGTTTACGTAACTTTTTGGTAATAGCTGATTTTTTTTATTTCTGTGAATTGGTAAAAAGCATGTAATTGGTTTTGTCTACATTTAATGAAAGTGTATGTAGTGTAAAGCAGTCTATAATTTGTTCCATTTTGTTATTGAGGTTTCTGTATAATTTGTCTATATTATCATCGGTGCATAAGGCATTGGTGTCATCTGCGAATAGAATTAATGATAGGTGTCTGCAAGCAGTTGGTAGATTATTCTTATATAACAAGAACAGCAAAGGCCCAAGGCTGGACCCTTGAGGAACTCCACAAGTTAAATAGCTGGTGCCAGAACATATGCCGCCAAACTGCACACATTGTCTTCTATTGGATAAGTAGCTTTTGAACCAGCTTAGTGAAATACCTTTTATGTCATAGTAGTTCAACTTTTCTAGAAGTATGGAATGGTCTATTGTATCGAAAGCGACCTAGACACAAGCTTATACCTAGACACAGGTCTCCACAATCAACCTGGAGACCGCCATGGACAAAGCTTTCATAAGTCGAGAAAAATACCTATTGTATGTTTTGAATTTTCTAGAGATTCTATAATTTTTTCTACCATGTCAATTAATGCATACATAGTTTAATGATATTCGCGAAAACCGCATTGTGAAACATAGAGTGTCTAAATATTTAACTAATCGGATGTACATGAGTGTTTCAAGTAGTGTGGAGAAGCGTGGAAGTATCGAGACAGGACAATAATTAGAGGCGTTCAGTGGGTCTTTTGCTTTAAAGATAGGCGTAACTCGTGCTATTTCTGGAAAGAAGCCTGGCACCAAAGATAAATTGCAGATATGGTTGAGTGGTGTAAGTATTTCGAACCTTTCAGCACTTAAAATTTTCAATTCCTGCGCTTTTTGGCGGGTTAAGATTATTTTCTAAGGTTAGAATTTCATCTTTGGTGGTTGGCTTAATAAAGAAAGATGACTGATAGCTGCTACTGAAATAGACTTTGAAGTCTTTTTCGGATTTGTCTGGATTTTTTCAGCATGTTTAAGGCTGATGTTGATAAAATACTTGTTGAATATCATGTTTGTCTGTAATAATCTTGTTGTCAGGGTGAATTTGGATTGTCACGGTTCTTGTTAAGCATCAATTTAATTATTTTCCAAGTTGTGCAAATATCATTTTGTGCCTGATAGAATTTATCGTGATAGTACTTTTAGTGGGGCGTCTTTGATCATTACACATAGTCTGTTGCTGTATGTTTTAAATTGAATTTCATTATATTTTGATGGAATTTTAGTGCAGCTTCGATAAAGTTTCTGTTTTTCGTGACAAGCAGCAATTAGTCCATTAGTTAGCCATGGTTTAGGTGGGTTAGAATTAAACATTTTGAGCTCTTTGAACGGAATTGAATATTCATAGACAGTTGTGCAGATATTATGGAAGGTATTGTAGGCATCTTAACATCTTTGTTGAGCTGTTATCTCTGTCCAGTCTAATTGTATCATGGTTGTTCGAAAGTTTTCTAATTTTGCGATTTTCAGTTTCAAATGGTCTTTGTTTCATTTTTTTTGTTTTTCAAGATAAAATTACTGTAGGTGGTCAGAGATATCAGCTACAAATATTCATGTTTCTATGCTGTTAGATATGTTGTTACAGAATATGTTAACGATCAGTGTTACAGTGAATTTCGTGATTCTAGTTGCTCGAATGATTGCAGGGCGAAAATAATTCGTATTTAGAAGATGTGTCAGGTCTTGAATGGACAAGCTATGTTGCTTCATGAGATCCATATTGAAATCGTCCATGAAGTATCCAATCGCAGTAAATGCTCTAGCGAGTCAATAAATGTATTAATGCCACTGCCGGTGGTGGGGTGGGTCTGTATATTCCTCGAATTATTTTGTTTTTACAGTTGTTTGATGAGACTTGAATAAAGATGGTTTCTATGTGCTCCTCAATTCCTGATAAATCCTCGCGTTCCTGGTACTGTTCATTATTTTTAATTAGATGTGTACACCGCCGTCTATTTGTGTTGTTCTGTGTTTTTCAATAAGGGTGTAATCCTAGTTGTCAATTCGGTTAGTAGGTAAATCAGTTTTCAGCCATATCCTAGTAATTCCAGTGATTCCAAATTGGTGTGCACTTAGGTCTAAAAAGTTGTTCACCCTGTCACTGTTCTTCAGGATTGGCCGCATATTGAAATGAATCAGAGAGAAAGCAATCGAGACTTCACTCTTCATTTGAGAGATTTTAAATTCAGTCTGAATTATGTATTCACAGCTAAGCGGGGGAAATTGCAATTCTTCTCCGTTCATCTCAATATCGTCAACGCGATTCAGCAACTGCTTACTGTAGTTCCGGTAGCCATTATCTTGAGTTCATAATGAAAACATGTAATCTGTGTCATCTACATAATGATTATATGGGAATAGTTCTTGTTTACAGATAGTACACCACCATGTGCCAGTATCAATTTTTAAGTGTTCATAATCTTTTTGGTCTAGGTTTGAGCATTTTAGATGGATCCACTAATCACAGAGTGGGTGTCTTGGTTCTGACGGGTCTATTACAGGATGAGCAAGGGACCTTAATAGACATTTTTGGTAGAGTTGGAAGATAGAAATTAGAAGTGGTGTGTAATGGGGATTGAATGTCTTTCTCTGCCTTGATGGTTTTGATATAATAATGAGTTATGGTAGAATTGATGTTCGTCCACTGAAGTGGAATGGCATCATAGACAGCGTTAGCCGTAAGCCATACAACTTCCCACCTACAACTTATCTTGCCAGGTAGGTCAGGATGCTTTTTATCATTCTTTTATGTGAATCGGTGCAACGTGCAACTCCAATGACAAGTTCTGCCTCCCTCTCCGCAGTACCTATTAAAATTCATTATGGTAAATGAGTTGTCATTGCAAAGAAGGCATCATGATTGGCAGCAGGTTTTACGATTAGCATAGTATTTGTTGTATTAATAGTTGTCTGCATTATAAATATGGAAAATTCAAACGAAAACTGGTGGCATATAATATATATATATATATATATATATATATATATATATATATATATATATATATATATATATATATATATATATATATATATATATATATATATATATATATATATATATAATCCTAATTTGGTTCATACCATATAAATATGCGCTCGCCTGCATTATAAGTATCGAACTAGTGACACAAACCGGTTACTATACATATACATATCTATTTATTTATAATAGTTGTTTAAGTCATACTAAGACGTATTTAGTTCGAACACTTGTATATGACATAATTCTGTAAATGTGTACAGGCAGAGTTGGCCGTCAATATTGTGTTGTGCCAGTTATTTTTAGATTTGCATGCTTATACCTCATACATTTGCAATACCATATCTGTTCGAATAAATGCGTATCTACAATGAGATGCACAAAATATCAACGTCAAAATATTTTGTAAATGTTCTCTTCCAGAGAATGGACTACTTGTTTCGAGTAAATCCATGCATATCTAGGGTAACGGAGGTATCTCTGTTTCGTCTTTGTTGGAGGAAATATTTGTGTTCTTCACTTGTCTGATATCTGACACTTTTCAAGTCCTGAATAGCACTGGTTATTTCGGCTGAGACTGGGCTGAACGTCACCCATGCAAAACGATGCGTCTCAGTCATGCCACTTCCTCGTGCCATCCCACCTGTCATC
This sequence comes from Chaetoderma sp. LZ-2023a, assembly GCA_034401795.1. Lineage (NCBI taxonomy): Eukaryota > Metazoa > Mollusca > Caudofoveata > Chaetodermatida > Chaetodermatidae > Chaetoderma > Chaetoderma sp. LZ-2023a. The sequence continues at coordinate 66,233,772 of CM067374.1, forward strand.
TTAATGCTTCTTATTAACGCCTGTTCGACGACAAGATCAGGTATTGAAATGTCCTACAAACAACCTGGAGGCCGCTTTAAACAAAGATTTCATAAATGAGGGGATGCTGCTCCTCTAATGTGTACTTGATTTCCAGGTAGGTGTTTAGGGAATTGACGTACAAGTTATGCCCAGAAGCTGCCAGGAATGGCATCATATCAGCTACTGTGTAGATTCCAGTTCCCCGTTATTTCTGATCGCAAGAAAGCACGAACACAGTCTATCATTTTCATGTACTGGAATCATAATCGATCTGTGGGGGTCTTCTCCCATTCGGCTTTTCGCCTCTTGGATGCTTTCAGCTACAATTTGAAGTGTCGGGTAGTGGTTATTCTCACTTCTGGACCAGTCATGACAATGTCATAGAGGTCAGGAGCTGCAGCACGTTCATGAGGCAGGTTAGAATCACTATGGTTTAAGATTCATGAGGAGAAACTGGCTGGTCGTCATTTAGGTTATTGGGCGATTTTAACGCTAAGCTCGTTGACTTTAGTACGGTTTCAATGCACCATCAGCTAGAAAATGTCCAAGAATAGCTCATCTAACTACCTTTCCATTGAACAATTCCGGTATGGTGTTCGCCGCAAAAACCACTTCAAGCAACACCTCCAAACCAGAACCCAACATTAAATATCCAACAGATCCTAGGATGCTCATCAAAACCGCCGAGTTTGAGGACAATTGATTTTGTTCGATTCATTTTCAAAGATGGCCATCGCTTTCCACCACAAAGTTTGGTCAAATATCAGAACGAGGGTTACATCATACCGCATAGCATGTTTGGCAACAAATAACAAGCTTGGGATTACCAGGGTCCGTGTCAATTATAGGTAAGAACATCAATGACGATTGGCCAGGATGTTCACCTTTGTTAATAATTGGCATCATCACGGACAATCCCGCTCTTGGGCATTTGCCGAGAGACAGTGAGATTTTCCACAGCATGCCTACAGTTGATATCCCTGCTTCCTCTGATTGTTCTTCAAGTGCTGTATATTTCAACGCGTTAACACCTTCAGTCGGTTTGAGATAATGCTCAATTTTGATCCGTCGGACTTCAGCTATGTCCTTTGCTGATACGGTTACACGAGGTATCACCGAAGCTCTGTTAATATTTTGTTTTATGAAAGCTATCGAGCCCATACCGTGGAAAGTATCATGTTCATCAATGCTCTGGATGTTATGGTCGACATTATCAGCAACGCATTGCATAATATGACCTCAGTGAAGCCAGGCTTCCCGTGTAAGAGATGCACTTCTCTCATGTCTCCCAAACTCTGTATAAGAGCAGCTAAACCCATGTATGTCTATGATATCGGAAGGAACCTAGATGCTAACTGAAGCGGTAAAATGTTTGCATCATTGCCTATCCACGGGAACACATTTGCATTTCTCTCGCTTTCCCAACGAACAGAGTACGTAGCAAAAGTTGTAAAAATTGCTGAATAAATGACATCGATGTGGTCACAGTGCAGACATCTCCAAGCTGGTGAGATACACATCGTACAACGGCTCTATGGATTTGGTATCTGATTTTATAAGTTCAGCAACTATTGTTATAAATCTGTCTTTATCAGAACCATCAGACCGCAGTTGAAAAAAGAAGTCATGCAGGATTGTTGACGCTGTTCGTCTGAAACCGACAATGTTTTGCTACCACGGACTTCACTGATGATAATGTCTTCTCTAGAATGTTACATAGATTCTTTTTCATGAACCGTACCGAAAGCTGTGTGGTACCTTACTGTCTAGGTAATCTCTCATCCTGTTAATAAGATCGCTAATGGTGGTCTGTTCATCGTCATTTTGATGTAGATCCTCCATAATCTTTGCAAATACATGTAGGTATCACATGCCTTGTGGCCTACCTGACATTCTCTTTTTAGATGGTGGAGCAACGATATTGTTTTGAGCCTGAAAACATTTTGGAACCTGCTTTCCTGATCTAAAGTGCCCATTGAATAACTTGTGGTAGATTGCATCAGCAGTATGAAGGTCATTTACAACGGCAAGCCTCCGTTTCACAGTTTCAAACTAGTTGTCTGACCGATCTGGGCAAATCTCCATTAAATTAACTTGAAAGATTTTCGTTCGCAATGTTACTAATTGGAATTCTTCTTTTCTTACCTCCGTAATTGAATGTCATCCGACAGAACAAACAGTTATCTCTGTACGAAAATGAATAACCTGTAGAACGTCGACTACCACCAGCTGCTTCCAATTCGGATATCCCGAGTTCGTTTATTTTGTTTGAAATGTACAATTTCATCGCGATTAATGTATTTACACTGACACTCCGCGTGTACCACCTGGCTGGGGAAGACAGATATATTTGTGTTTGTGTTCTTCATTTGTTTTCAGAATACCATCACATCTCTTCTGGCCGAAAGTAAGAGTTGATATTCTCTTTTCGAGATGGTGGTCACAGAATGCCATCTTGTGTGTGTGTGTGTGTGTGTGTGTGTGTGTGTGTGTGTGTGTGTGTGTGTGTGTGTGTGTGTGTGTGTGTATGTGCGTGCGTGCGTGCGTGCGTGCGTGCGTGCGTGCGTGCGTACGTACGTGCGCGCGTGTGTCCGTGATTGTGTGCGAGCGCGCATGCCTGTGTGTATATGAACGCATATGTGCACGAGATGTGCTGAGACGAGAGAGGTGGTGGGGGGGGGGGGGTGGAAGGGAAGGATGGAAGTTAAATTTCCTGCAGTTGAGTTATTATCCGTGAAATGGACAAGTCAAGCGTTTACGAGGATTATGTGCATAACATAAATAATAGATGTGAAGAGGATGTATGATTATATGTAGTTTGGTGTGTAAGTATTCATTAGTAGACGATATAAACATTGTCGTTATATGCACAGCCGAATAAAATAATCGTTAAGCACTTAATATGACCGTTTTAAATTTTACCCGGGAACGTTCATTTTAGAAACATCTGTTTTAATGTTTACATTTCATGTAGATTTTTATGCTTTAGGCATTAACCCTGCCGTATTTTAATCCGATTAGGAATTAAATGTTTGTCTAATACATCTATTTAAATGCGTAGCTGTGTTATATACAAACTGTTCCTTTTGAGGACGGTCCACTAGAAATCTTTGGAATCTGCGCTCCAGGTTCTAGTTATTTTTCAACAGATTGTGCCTTAATTTGTAATTTCATCAAAGATATATAGTTCAGACACCTTCGTGACTGGCTATTAGAACTTTCCTGACGGACATACGTCATTCTGATTGTGCCATCAGCTAACAAGTGTCGTATTTAATTAGACATCAGCTACCTGAGTGACAGATGAGATCATTCGAGTATGTGAAGAAGGCAGGTTAACCATAATGAAACAGCCCATATAATTACTAGATGGCAATGCGTGAAACATGAATGCCCCTAGACTGTAGGATCCAGAACCAGATCGGATACTTCACATGACGTCATAATCAATTGTGTTACGTGTAGGATGACGTCATAATCAAATACGTAAAGAACGTTCGTCGCGAACGCATAATTGATGACGGACTACGCCTTGGTGTACGAATTGCGTCTTTCCTATTTAATCAACATGCTGTTGAATATTTTGAAACTAATTTGACTGGGAGCTGTTGCTGCCATAGGCAGCAATAGTCCACAGTCAAATTAGTTTCAAAATATTCAACAGCTTACCTATACAGTCTTCTATAAATTTATAGTCCGGAGCTCAGGGATCGATCAATCCCAACGCGGGTGAATCACATGACGTCATAATCAACTATGTTACGTGTAGGATGACGTCTTAATCAAATACGTAAAGAACGTTCGTCGCGAACGCACAATTGATGACGGACTACGCCTTGGTGTACGAATTGTGTCTTTCCTATTTAATAAACATGCTGTTGAATATTTTGAAACTAATTTGACTGGGAGCTGTTGCTGCCATAGGCAGCAATAGTCCACAGTCAAATTAGTTTCAAAATATTCAACAGCTTACCTATACAGTCTTCTATAAATTTATAGTCCGGAGCTCAGGGATCGATCAATCCCAACGCGGGTTAATCACATGACGTCATAATCAACTATGTTACGTGTAGGATGACGTCTTAATCAAATACGTAAAGAACGTTCGTCGCGAACGCACAATTGATGACGGACTACGCCTTGGTGTACGAATTGTGTCTTTCCCATTTAATAAACATGCTGTTGAATATTTTGAAACTAATTTGACTGAGAGCTGTTTCTGCCATAGGCAGCAATAGTCCACAGTCAAATTAGTTTCAAAATATTCAACAGCTTACCTGTACAGTCTTCTATAAATTTATAGTCCGGAGTTCAGGGATCGATCAATCCCAACGCGGGTGAAGTTTTGTGGAGCTTAGCTAAAGATGGGCGGGGAATAACTAAAACTGTATTCCTTCATTCACAAGATCAAATCACATAAGCAGCAATTTGCATCAGAATCGTGCAGACATTGTAACTCAAGATCACACACATTCAGATTGCTGCTACAAATAAAGAGGCCACGTCTGAGGCGAGCATAAAAGCCTTGAGTGGATTGTGTAAAACATTTAAAAGTTGAAGATTTCATCACTGGAACAAATTTCTGTGGCAACAACGATTTAATTGCTTAAAACTGGGCGATTCTGATGCAAATTGCTGGTGATATGATTGGATCTTCTGTTATCGTAAAGATTTTCTCAAGTCAGACGTTTCTCAGCTATAAGGGTTTTAGGGTTATGTTTACAGAAAATGGTATGATGAGTGTAGATGAGGGTTGGATTTGGTTAACAAATAGAGAAGGCTGGTACACTGTACGCATGCACACTTTTACAATTGTGTGCTAAGTGATGATAGACAAACGGGAATTCGTGATCCTGGAAGATGAATTCGACTTAAAAGAAACTAATCCGAATTGATTTCGATTTCCGGCATTACTTGTGTTGCTTCTATTGATCTGCTAAGCTTGTTTGTTAATCGCCCACGTAACCTCAACCTGCCAATCAGCCATACACTTCATTTTCCACACAAATAATCAAAATGTGTCTTTTGTTTGCGGTTTGTCGGAGGAAACAGGGTACGTATTTCGTTAATTTCATTAAAAATGTCCATATTAAGTGTTGTGTACAATTACTTGCTAAACGTTGCCAAATTTCAATTTCATAATTTCTCACTTTGACAATTTATGCAGAGAGTGTGTGATAAGCATCGATTGTATTCCTCCAATGGAGGGATCCGATATGTCCCCAAGCTATCAGACGTCATGAGCAAAATAATTCACAATCAAATGATGTAAGGCGACACGAAAGTGACAAACGTCTGGCACTAAGTGTATGATATGTATGTCTTTGGTGATTCTTCAATTTAATATACATTTTGCATTTTGTTGAATAACTTGAAACTAAACATTGACAGCTCCAGGTCAAATTCGTTTTAATATAGTCAATAGCCTACATGCATAATTAGTTACCTTGAAATTGAGGTTCTGGCAATTCAGCGTTCAAATTGTTAAAGGTGCATATTCACAGCAAAATGCTCGAAAATAAGATTGTCAAAATTGTATACTTGTAGAACACTGAATTGTGGGCCTAGATATAATGAAACTAAATAAATCTTAACATTTGATGATTTCATTACGTATGAATTAATATAATTTTTTATATTGTGAAATTGAATTAGAGAAATGAGTCCCTAATTCAACTTCGCAATTAGAAAATATGTCTCCCCTAACCTGTAGCCATATGCACAACTGACAAAACAACTGTTTTGCTTAATTAGTCAGCCGCTGTAGAAGGTTAATATTTTCAATTGAAAATGCAGTTACAAATGTAGCTACTTTAACCTTCATCGGTGTGGTAGACGCCCGGGGAAAAATTGGATAGGTGTTTCCAGAAACCTGTGCCCCCCCCCCCCCCGCACCCCCCCCCCCCCCACCCCACCCCCACCCCCCTCCACCCGTAGCTTTCAATGACATATCACACCTCAGGTAGGATGATGGACTCCATCCTGATGCAAAGGACTCCATGCTGAAAAATATAAGCAAAACATTTCCTGCGCAGAAATTATTTCAAACCTTTCCCTTAAAATTTTCAAAAGTATCATATACAATAAAAAAAAAGTTACTAATAAAACGCGCTGACACTCCGGCAACTGACCGTAGGGCGTAGAATGACCAAACTCGTTACCAACACGGTCGTTTGTACACGGTAACTAACGGTGATCAACACATGTGTCCACACGACGCATTCACGCAGGCCCCAAGCAGAAACGTAGAGACATTTATTCTGGACTATGCTGTCGAAATTTCAATGATTATATATAATAATGTGTACAGAATAAAAATCATATGTTAAGATTTATTTCGCTTCATTAAGAAGTATACAAATTAGGTCTCTAAAAACACACAATTTAAACAATTTTATTGTCATGCATTTAGTTGTGAATATATACATTTAAATTAATGGATGGGTGGGTGGGTTGGGTGGGTGGATGGATGGATGGATGGATGGATGGATGGAGGGAGGGAGGCAATGATGGGCAGGCGGGCCCGAGGGCGGCCGGCCGGGTGGGTGGGTGGATGGATGGATGGATAGATGGATGGATGGTTGGATGGGTGAAAATAAAAATAAAGGCACATAATTGGAACATGAGTCACGGATCCTTGCAATAATATTTCAAACTGGCTATATATGTCCTCATTGCAAGTGATACAAATACATTATGTGCACAATAAAAAGCATTAAATATATAATGTTTGAATACTAAGCAGTGGTTTAGCGATAGCGTGTAAGAAAATAATACATTGCCTACATTATTCAAGATAGAACGCAAAAAAAATTACAAGTGTGAATTTTATTCATTTGCTTCTTCCTGGTCTGAGTACCCAGTTGCTTAACGCGTTCATTTCCAAAATATCTGTATTTCCGCAAACTTACAAGAAAACTGTTCTAGATAATTTCCAGTTGCATTAATTTCACAATTTTCTTCAGATTATTTCCGACGTCATGTTAGAATCTAGTATACCTGACTTGAATGAGTAAACCCTTAAGAGGTTAGATAAGCATAAAATGATTATAAAATGTACACATCTGTATGAGCGCGAGATGTTAATCCCAGGTTCGTGCACAAATACACATCTGTATGAGCGCGAGATGTTAATCCCAGGTTCGTGCACAAATACACATCTGTATGAGCGCGGGATGTTAATCCCAGGTTCGTGCACAAGTACACATCTGTATGAGCGCGGAATGTTAATCCCAGGTTCATACACAAGTGCACATCTGTATGAACGCGGGGTGTTAATCCCAGGTTCATGCACAAGTACACATCTGTATGAGCGTGGGATGTTAATTCCAGGTCCGTACACACGTATACATCTGTATGACCGCGGGATGTTAATCCCAGGTTCATACACACGTACACATCTGTATGAGCGCGGGATGTTAATCCCAGGTCCGTACACACGTATACATCTGTGTGAGCGCGGGATGTCAACCCCAGGTTCGTGCACAAATACACATCTGTATGAGCGCGGGATGTTAATCCCAGGTTCGTGCACAGATACAAATCTGTATGAGCGCGGGATGTTAATCCCAGGTTCATACACAAGTACACATCCGTATGAACGTGGGACGTTAATCCCATGTTCATACACAAATTCACATCTGTATGAGCGTGGGATGTTAATCCCAGGTCCGTACACACGTATACATCTGTATGACCGCGGGATGTTAATCCCAGGTTCATACACACGTACACATCTGTATGAGCGTGGGATGTTAATCCCAGGTCCGTACACACGTATACATCTGTATGACCGCGGGATGTTAATCCCAGATTCATACACAAGTATAAATTTTATAATCATTTTACGCTTATCTAAACTCTTCAAATATTACGTCTGAATATGTACGAACGCGTGCGTGCGTGATCGCGTGAGTGGGTGGGTTGGTGAGTTTGGTGATGGGTGCTACGGGTTGCTGGGCGGGGGAGGTGGGCTTTGGGTGAGGGTGTGTGGGGGGGGGGGGGAGCGAGCGAAACTCTCGGAAAGGATGGAGAAATGAGTGAGTTGGTGAGTGAATGTTGGTGGGTTAGTGTAGGGTTGTGTGTGAATGTAGGGTTGTGTGTGAGTGAGTGCGTGCGTGAGTGCGTGCGCGCGCGCGTACGTGCGTGTCTGTCTGTCTGCGTGTGTGGCGTGCGTGCGTGTGTGGCGTGTGTGGCGTACGTGTGTGCGTGCGTATGTGTGTGTGTGTGTGTGTGTGTGTGTGTGTGTGTGTGTGTTGTGTGCGTGCGTACGTGCGTGTGTGTGCGTGCACGCGTGATTGTGTGAATGTGTGCGTGCATGATTTGCGTGAGTGCGTGCGTACATGCGTGCAGGCAGGCGGGTCGGTGTGGCTGGCCGATGGCTCGGTGTGCAGGCGAGCGGGCGAACGAGCGTTGGAATGGATAGAGGTTGGTGGGTGTGTGGGGAATGCGGTCCCGTGTGTATGTTCGTGAGTGTGATATGAATGAAATCGCACATGGTGTGCGCGTGTATATGGCGTGTTGTCTGTTTTGACCTATAAGTTATTGATTTATGCATATTTCACCCATATATATACTTCACTGATATAATTATGTCAGATTAAACTCTAGCCGCTATATATCTCTATTTCCTATCCATGTAAATCCAAATTATCTTAGCAGGCAGCCATCTGTGACGACAATCTATTAACAATCACAACTATGACGGTGTATATAAAATTGATATTTTACAAGCAAACATGTAGACCTGTATTGAATACGCCTGAATAAGCTCCACGTATAACTAGGGCAGGTAGTCGGTATACGTGGACTGTGAGGGATATAGAATGTTGTGTACATAGGCCTATATAAATAGGTGTTCCTAACATATAGATTCAAACGTAAGTAAAGCAGAAAATGTGTTGGCTTTGGAACCATTTACGTTGTTGTGAGTGTATGACAGGCCTATATATCGTGTCAAATAATTTCATATATATATATGCCTAGTTATTATTTTCAGCTAAGATTTTATTTATTAATATAATGTGTGTCGCTACCGATAGCTTTGCAAAGCTGATGTATGACTAGTGAGCAACCGGTTACTTGTAGCCTGGTATGAAGTTACGGCAGTATTCAACGACGAGCCAAATTCAATTTTGATATAAAAAATAGTGCATTGTCTGCGTATAGATATATCCTGTTGCATAGTTTAACTTACAAACCTGTATATATTTGGCACAGTGCAGACCATCAACCTGTTATTAAAATATGTGGTTGCTTATTTCAATTCGTTCGAAACGATAGTTTTTTGGGGAAATATGTTTGATTCATGAAGATGGCGTGCGAAACATCATCGCCTTTTGTCACCACAAGTGCCGTTCATAAATAAATTTAACGGCATTGGCAAATTAAAGTTATCATTTGACGAGAAACTTTGATAGTTCTTTGATAGTAGGTAATCAGAGACCATATCTCATAAATTATCATCATGTTTTTTCCGCCAGAGGGCATTTACTATGTAACGTGACGTGTATTACGTCTTCAACCACGTAACACTCTCATCTCGGACCAAAAACGACAAATTCATTCTGATGAAGCGAATATTTTGTTGAATATTTTGAAACTAATTTGACTTGGAACTGTTGCTGCCCATACAAGCGCAGTCGAATTGTTATCAAAATATTCAATGACGTGACTGTGTCTTGTAATTGAGCCACTGGGATTTGGGGGTTATGGTTAGGCACTGAACTCTCAAAATATCAAAAGTGGCTACAGGTAAGGCGTTGATTACCAAGAAGCTAGTCAGTCTGGAAGACGTTGTTGCCTAAACTAAATTTGTCTCAAAATCAGAACATTTATAAAAATTAACCCTTTAGCACTCATATCAGCCAAAAAGGCTTCTGCGGTGGTCTTGAGAAATGTCCATTTGCAGACCAAGTGAAGAGTATTTTTGACAATTTATCCCGCAAAAATAGTCTTCTCTTGGTCTGCAAATGGACATTTTCTATGAGAAAATTGAAATTTTCTTGAACAAATTCGAAGGTTAAGTGTATTCAAAGAGTTGAAAGCTGTTGATGTTTATAAAATAGCCCTAGTACTGCGTTATATATATATATAGCTCAGACATAACATAAAATGTATATTTTGAACATAAATGGATTGGAAGACATTGAATGCCCTCCAATCTAACGAACCTTTCCTGTTTATCCATTCATCATATGACGTCATAATCAACAACGTAACGTGCAGGATGACATCATAATCAGCATGAATAACTTAGTCAGTCTTAGACACGTTGTAAGAATTGTGACTTTACTATTTAATAAACATTCTGTGCAGTATTTTGAAACTAATTTTACTGGGCGATGTTGCTGCCATAGGCATAGGCAGCAACAGAACCCAGTCAAATTAGTTTCAAAATATTCAGCAGCTTACCTGTATAGATTTCTGGAAATTGATTGGCAGGTAGTTCAGGGATCGATCGATCACATCACGAGCGAGGTGTGGGTGGAGCTTAGCTAGAGATGGGCGGGGCATAGCTAAAAGTGGACATGCCTGTTTTTGTTTTGGTATTATTTAGCTTATTTCTGAGCTGTACTGTATCTTGTGCAGGAATACTGAACAAAATGGACGGATACGTATGGATCGGGATTATTATAGGCCTCATTACTGTAATATATTTAAAACTAAGACGTTATGGTGGGAGAGAGTATATGTACCCTCCAGGACCGAGTGGTTTGCCCTTCTTGGGCAGCGCACTCTCCGTCAATCGGCGCAAGATCTTCGCATCCTTCGCTGAAATGTCTCAGAAGTATGGCGAGATATTTACCGTGACAATTATGGGCAAAACTATCGTTGTGCTGAACACGTCAAAAGTAATTAAAGAGTTCTTTGAAGGCGACAAGACTCGGACTGTTCTTGCTGGTAGACCGAAGATATTTCTTACTGAGTTTGTTATTGACAATAGTATTATTGGGACACGTGAGCTAAATAAGAAGCTTGGAACAATGCGCAGGTTAATATTTAGCGCCATAGACTATGACTCTAAGCACCGAAACCATAATCTATTAACGGATGAGTTACGTTGCCTGGTCCATTGCGTCAATGAGCAGGAAGAACGTCCGTTTGATCCGAGTGATGTCATCAGGTTGTGCTTCGCAAACATATATGCTATCGCGGTAAGTAGGCCTATAAGAGACTGGATGAGTCAAATCTCTCACTCACGTATCTAACGTCATAATCAAATACCTCGCCTATTATCCGACGTCACAATCAAAATGGCGGCTCTCCGTTACAAAAACCGAAAAGCCCATCACGAAGGTGAGCGAATTCACCTTTCCAGAGTACCCACCCATCATATGACATCATAATGAACTGCGTGATGTGTACAATGACATCATAATGAATGACGTCATGAAGGACGTCGATAAGCACGTCACGAACGCATATTTGAAGACAGTCTATGCGTTGTGGCAGCAACAGCACCCAGTCAAATTAGTCACAAAATATTCACCAGCTTCCCTGTATAGTTTTCAGGAAATTGATAGCTAGGGCATTTGGGGGTCGATCAATCTAAACACGGCGAGGTGTGGGTGGAGCTTAGCTAGTGACGGGCGGGGCATAGCTAAAAATGGAAAGGTCCATTGTATGTCTTTGGTAAATTACAATTTAATAGACATACTGGTGAATATTATAAAACTAATTTGACTGAGAGCTGTTGCTACTATTGACAACAACACCGGCCAGTCAAATTAATTTCAAAATATTCAACAGCATACTCACATGGTTACCTTGAAATTTAGATTCTGCGAATTCAGCTTTCAAAGTATCGAATCGATACCAACACGAATAAAAGGTAGGCGGGGCTTAGCCATAAAAGGGTGCGTCATAGCTAGTGTAGCTCGCGGGATTGCGTCGGCTCGTTCCGGTGCATAATGTCGGGTCGCCGCGCCACACGTGCACTACGAACGAGACGGCTGGCTAGCTCCCGGTCTCGGGTTCCTATAGGCCGGTGGAACTCAATTGTGGGGCCGTGCGACCATTGCCGCTAACATTAAACTGAACGGGGTCACCACACGAATTGGTGTCACCTGTATGCCTGTCCATAGCAATTTTGAAGCTATGAACTTACAACGATTTGTGACCAAAATAAGTAATTAAGAAAAATATAACCTATACAAACCACAGAGTGTGATAGATAACAGTGAGCGTACAAATAATACATAACATAGAGACAGCCGATGAACTTCTAAACGTGGAGACACCTGAGGTACCGCAACAGGCTCTTGAGTCCGCAGAGGTACCCCCGCAAAGAAGGCTCCCGCATACGTGATCACTAATTAACTTATTATAAGTTACAATACCTCTATGCTGAAAAAGGAAAAGAAACTCCTAGTGTGGCGAGAGGCATTGTGCCTCACGCAGGCATTATTTCTAGATGCTATTCATTGTGGTTAGAAGTAGTATCCTCGCGCGGGCTGCTGTCACTGGATATCTTGCTAGAGGCAAGTGCCTCGTGCGGGTCTCCGTTACAGGAAAATGCCCTCAACGCCGAAGCGGAGGAAAAGAGTTTGCAAAAAGGGCCACTCTTTTATTCAACCAGAGTGCTGTGAAATTGACACAAGCAGATTGTTGACTGACCTATCGTTACGGTGGAGATAGAGAGACGAATATCCACCGCAAATGTCCTTCCCGTGAGGGCGTGGCAGATTCCAACATCCTGCCCAGACAGTTTAATGAGTTGGGTGGAGATGCGCATCTCGTCAATCACCAAGTCCTAAGGCGCTAAGGATTGACCTGCCGTTAGGGTTATACTCAAGTTGGCCAATATGCACTGCGGTGCGGGAGAAATATTATAAATAAAAGAAATATGAAATAATAATATCAATGTGTTCGCAGTGCTTCCTACATTGGTACGGTTAACTAACTATTAAGTATCCAAAGATACAGAGGAGGTGTATGTGACACCGTACCTTGGCCATAACCGCTCGGAAACCGCGAATAGTTTCCCAGAGTCGGATCAGCCCACGGTGCGGATAGGGATATCCAAACAATTAAGAAGCCATTCGGCTTAGTGGAACATGAAAAGAGACAATACCTTTATAGATATGCGGCCCTATAGGTAAGTTGGCCAATTTTACACAACCTTGCCGGGGTGCGGGGCTAGATTACCGCAACGACCGGAAAAGAGGTGTACACTATATGTCTCCTAATGAAGGGATTGTCTCTAATCACATTAAACCTATCCTATCGAGCTGAATAGTCAGGTTTAGTCGGTAGCATGCCGGGCTAAACAGAGTTATAGCACGGACAGCGACCTCATTGTAAAATTGTTGGTGGCGGGAGAAGGTGATGCATATATCAATGTTGCTGTATAGTATTTCTTAATGCACTGCAGTCCTAGGTTTACTATAAATAAGCAAAACATATCAACAAGATGGCCGCTGGCTATGTACCTAACTAACCAAGTGCAAAACGGTGACAGTATGTGATTTGATTAGAACAGTGGTAATACATGTTGGTAGACCTAATACGGTGCGGTTAGTTAAAACACCTTACAGTAAACAAGGATAACCATAAACAGTAATAATAAAGAAATCATAAATAGCGGTCCTAAGACCGGGACTGCACCTATTAGTCCTCAGTACCTTTCACGGAGATAAAGTATAATAATTAAAGATGTAATTAAAGATACCATGTACAGTTACTTGAATACTCGGTAGTCACTCTTTTATAACGGGCTACTATGTATGGAGAGGGCACACGCAACCGCAATGGACACGCACTGGTGGCATTCTTTAGCTCCAATGGCCTATTTGCCACAAATAAGGCTTTCAAACACCCATGCCGCCACCGGACAACATGGACTGGACACATTGCTGATCGCAAAGCCCCAAAAGGTTCTAAGGCTACAAAAGCTGTCTTCAACCAAATAGATTTCATACTATGCAAGACAGCAGCAAACCCCCTACTTCGGGATGCTTGTTCCTATGGAGGGACAGACCTCAATTCTGACCATAAGCCAGTCATTACACGCCTCCATATGAACCAGCTCTACCTAATGCATAAGCGGCATACCAGGCAAGAGGGTAGAGTCACCTACACCTTACCCAAACTCATCAGCGACACGGACACTCAAATGTCATACAAAAAGGCCCTCGGGAAGCAGCTAGCTAACATCGACGTCACCTCTGATCCAAACGAAGCCCTAACCAAAATATTGATTTCTATGGAATCATCAGCTACTAGCACCATAGGTGTTCTAAAAAACAACAGAACTAGGTATACTGACGACTCTCTCGTAGTAAATCTGTCAGCAGAACAAAAAGCGTGACGTCTGCGCATCTATCAAAGTGGCCAAAGTGAAGATCGTACCAAACTTCGCCAGGAACGCAATAACATTCTGTGCCACATTAGCGAACGCTTAAAAGATCTTGCTATCCAACAAGCAGACTCCCTAGCAGATGAAATCACTGCCCTGAATGACTGCCACAAAATGTTTCGGGCAGCCCGAGCCCTAAGAGTTGCTGACTACACACCACCACTAACTGTACACAACTCTGAAGGCCACTTTATCGGGACTGACCAGGGCAAAGCCGAGGCAATTCGAGAATAGTTCAAGGATCAGTTCACTGAGCACGATGATGACCCCTTGCACCCATTCTCAGGAGACCCCAAGCCATTACTAACACCAATTAATACAGCAGAGGTGGAGAAGGCATTGAAAGCCCTGAAAAACGGTCGTGCATCTGGACCTGATGGCATGAGCAATGCAATATTCAAATATGCAAGTGACATTATCTCAAAACCGATCACGCACATAATCAATTCAGCTTTTATTCACCACCTTACCATCGATGCTGTAGGCCAAGGCATCCTTATCGCGCTACCCAAGCCCAAGAAGCCACCTGCCCCGCCCCCCCCCCCATCCAATCTGTGGCCCATTTTGCTCCTTAACAGCATACGGAAAATCCTATACAATGTTACTCTATGCCGTATCCGAGACAAGATCGACTACTTCACCGGACGATGTCAAAGGCTTCAAACGTGGACGTAGATGCACAGACATCGTATGGGCTCAACATCTGCTTGTGTTGGGAGTCATGTCCAAACACTTGGATTTCCACAAAATGGGAATTGACATGTCACGAGCTTTCGACACAAGTAAGTGCTCAAAGATCCTAGATGTACTACACCAGGCCAGTTGCAATGAAGATGAGCTACGACTAGTGAGACTACTGCTTGCAGACACCAAGCTGAGAGTATGAGTCAAGTGGATGAAGTCTGTAGAGCTTGAAACATCAATCGGCTCCCCACTGGGAGATGGTCTATCCCCTGTTCTCCTCACCTGTTACCTGGCTGCTGCATTGAAATCCGTGCGGGAAAATTCCACAAGACCAAGCCCTCGCCCGCCCCCCCCTCCCCCAGTGTCAATACTGGGCATGCCGCTAGAGGTGGAATATGCCGACGATGTGGACTTTATAGATGAGGAAAAGAAACACCTTGACGAACTTCTTCCACTAGCTGCAAGCAAACTAAAAATTGAGAATCTCTTTATGAATGAATCCAAAACATGTTCACCCACATATACCTATCTACAAAGCATGAAACTAAAGAAAATGACGATCCACTCCATGGCGGCGAACCATGGAGGAAAAGTAAAATCTTGGGCTCACTGCTTTGCAGTACTGCTGACATTGCTGCACGCTGCATCATGGGGAACATAGCTTTCTAGTCCCTCTGGAAGCTATGGACTCGTAGATCAAAGATGCCCTTGGTAAAAAGACTACGTCTATACAATGCAACCTGCGTATTCTTGATGATGTATAACTGTAACCGCTGGGCAGCTCCAAAGGCAGCTCTAGACAAATTTGACGCCTGCCACCGCAACCACACCCACCCTCCATCACTGGACACCGATGGCCAGAAAGCATAATTTCCAACGATGCACTATACAAGATGTGTAATACGCCGCCGCTGTCTGTAAAAGTCGCCCAGCAAAGATGGTCCATGTTTGGCCATGTGCTAAGGATGCCAGAAGACACACCAGCACAGAGAGCCTTGGAATTCGCCCTACTCGGAGCCAGCAAATACAGAGCCAGGAGAGGACGTCATTGTATAAATCTGCTAAACGTGCTACGAGGTGACCTCAAGAAAGCAGAATTAGGTACACTCAAGTCAAGAATGGACCTGACGAAGCTAAGGATTTTGGCTGAGGACAAGACACAGTGGGCAAAAATGAGGAAGGGCTGATTGCAGCTGTAGGATGTTTCTACTACTATAGCCGCAGAATACAATAATCATACATATCCATAATAAAATGGTTATAATGGTGGTGATGGTGGTGGTGGTGGTGGTGGTGGTGGTGGTGGTGGTGGTGGTGGTGGTGGTGGTGGTGGTGGTGGTGGTGGTGGTGGTGGTTGTAGTAGCTGGAAATGTGAAAGCTTCTGTCAGCTAAAATCAGGGTGTTTTTTATCTTTCCACTGCGGTCGTCCTGAGCTTCTTTGCGTTCTTTGTTGCCATTAGTGGGCCTAGATTATGTTCCTTGAGGTCTGATCGCAAAACAGTACGCTGATGTTTTGGCGTCCGTTACTAGACTGATACCCGTTGGCACATAATGCTGCAAATTTTAGTGCATTCTTAGCAGGCGTATTCACTGGCATTCTAGGAACGTATCCGAACATAAACCATAGCTGTTGTGCCACTCTCATAAACAGTGTCTCTGTGTTGTACAGATTGTAGAGCGATGTATTTGATATTGAACTGTGTGGCCTGCGATGTTTCGTAATTGGCTCGCAGATATTTGCAGTGACATGTTTGGTCAGAGGGGGCCTTTCGAGCTACCCAGCTGTTGCAGTTATATAGCATTACGGAAACACAGGTAGATCCCTATAGTTGCATCTTGACTTTCATAAGAGCTTTAGAGCCACGAATCTACAACTTCCAAACTGGAAGGCTATATTTCCTGCTACACAGCGAGTTCCAATGTCGGTAGATCGCCAGAGGAGGTAACCCAAAATTCAAATCTTCCTCCACTTCCCTGTGCCCTGATTGGTGTACCGGCATTATTCATCTATGTGGTGTCGGATATGTAAATGTGAGTGATTCTGTTTTGGCTTGATTCCCAAGGATGTGTGTAGCCTTGGACTGTTCTGCAGCTATTGAAGTAGTGTTTCTTAGTCGATAACGGCATCCTCTTCGTACGCCATATCTAGTGGTATGGCTATCATTGAGATTGGAGGGTTTGGTCTTGTGGAGTCTTCTTGAAGAGAATGATGATAGATCTCTGTCGAGGTAGCAAGTGAAAAACACTGGTGATAGACAAACTCCTTGTGATGATCCTATTTATGTCTCAAACTGTGCAGTAAGCGTGGATATGAGGCGAAATATCAGTTTTGTGTTTGCTATTAAGAGTCTCACCGGGCATAGATCGCCATCATCACAGCCAGGTTGATGGAGAAATTGAATGATCCGTGGTCTCTTGATGGCATCAAATGCACTTGACATATCGACTCACATATATGCTGTGTCCATACTGTGTCAGCGCAGCGACGCCCTCTCTTAAAACCGCTCTGGCAGTTTCCAGTACACTTGTCAATCTTATCTCTGATACATTTCAGGTTCCAATCCATATATTGCATTAACACCATTCATAGCAGAGGTACTGGATGTCACTCAAGTACCTGGCATCATAATCAAATACGTGACATGTCAACTGATGTCACAATCAAAATGACGGAGCTCTGTCGCGAAAATCGAAAAGTCTGTCATGAAAATGTATGAGTTGTATGTCTTTGATGTTTTTATTATTTAATAAACAGTCTCTTGAATATATTTTGAAATTAGCTTTTCTGGGTACTGTTACATCGACTGGCAGCTGCCAGTCAAATTAGTTTCAAAATACATAACAGCTTACCTGTATTCTTGAAATTGCGATTCTCCCAATTCAGACTTCAAAGTGCTACAATTTATTGCAACGTATGTATAAAGCTGTCAGAGCTTAGCTAGAAATTGGCAGGGCATATCTATGGATGGATTCCTCTATTGAAATTCTGCAGAATACATCTGGTACTGATATTTGTATCTTAGTATAATTGCATTACAGATGCGAGGAGAACGTTATGACTACGATGACCCGAAGATAAGGATTGGACTGGGTTATGTGGACAGCCTATTGAAATTCATCGACCCGACCGTATCAGGCCTGCTGAACATTTTCCCATGGCTGAGGAAGCTAACTAATCTCAAAATTGGGAAAATTTATAAAGAAGCAATTGCAGCAAAAGAAAATTATTTAACACACTACTTAGAAGAACAACCTACGGTGATAATAATAATAATAATAATAATAATATAATAATAATAATAATAATAATAATAATAATAATAATAATAATAATAATAATGCGGCGGCGGCGGCGAACGCGGCTGCTCCGGTGGTGCACCACACTTCTGGATTGCCAATAATGTTACAAAATCCTGACTTGCCCAGGGTGTAACAATCCTGTGACTTACCAACGATACAGCATTCTTCTGACTTACACATGATGCTACAACGTTCTGAAATACCCATGATGCAATCCACTTCTAAAATTATCCTGGATACAACACACATGTGAAGTACATGTTATGCAATAAACTGCTGAAGTGGCCATGATGCAACACACTTCTGGCATGCCATGACGCGCCATTCTTCTGGTTGGTCTACCAATACTCAACTAACATACCCATTATGCCACACTTTGTACTTATACCTTTGGCATACCCATGATGCAACACGCTTTCGACTCACCTATGATACAACACTCTTCCGACGTACCCATGATACAACAGTCTTCTGACTTACCCATAATACAGCACTCTTCAGACATCTCTTTGAAGCAACACTTTTACTTACCCACGATGCACCATGCTTCTGACATACCCATGATGCACCACACTTCCAATGCAACCATGATTAGTACTCCTCTGACACGCCTATAATACAACACGCTTCTAACATACCCACTAAGCGGCAGTCTTTTGACTTACCCATGACGCAGCACGAAGCGGCAGTCTTCTGACTTACCCATGACACAGCACGAAGCGGCACTCTTCTGACTTACCCATGGCGCAGCACAAAGCGGCAGTCTTCTGACTTACCCATGATGCAGCACGAAGCGCCAGTCCTCTGACTTAGCCATGACGCAGCACGAAGCGGCACTCTTCTGACTTACCCATGACGCAGCACGAAGCGGCAATCTTCTGACGTACCCATGATGCAGCCCACATCTCGATACTCTGGAAAGATGGCCTGCCTAAAGGCGGGCTGTTCTTTAGCCCTTGCCACTCTGGTGTTAAAACTTTAAATTTTCAAATTAAATTAAAAGATGAACTGGTGTTAATTTTTCAACAAATTTGATGGGAGATGGTGATGTCGTAGACAGCACCATATTCCAGCTAAATTGTTGAAAAATGTACGCCAATTTCTTTGATATTGAACCAGTACAAAATAGAATATTGACATCAGAGTGGCAAGGGTTAAGACATATGGTCATAGAACCATCTGGCTTAAAAAAAACTACCGTCCTTTGACACTTGAGCTTATACGACAACCTGCCGTTAGTATGAGTATTTTGATTTTTGCTGTGTTGAATTTGTTTAAAAGTAAGGGACATTTTTATTTGGCCTAGTCACCTGGCAAGTCTCCTCGATATCGTGGTATGGTGGGTTTACTCAGGGCAGGTGTGTCAGCCACATATGGTGAACTCACGGAAGAGCAGCTCAAAGGAATTGTACTAGATCTTACACATGGTGGTAAGTACGTATGTATTAAGAAAGCGTGCGTGTATGCGTGCTTGCGTGCGTATGTGCTTGGGTGCGTGTATGCGTGTGTAACAGACTGGGTGTGTACGTACGGGCGTGGCTGCGTGCATCACGCGTGTGATCACGTACGTGATCGTATGAGTGGGTGTGAGCGTTTGCGAGCGCGCGCGTGCGTGATGTTCCGTGTGATGAACTGTATGATGGTGCGTGTGCACGCAACATCACCTACGTGCGTGCTGACGTTCATTCGTGCGTGCGTATGCGCGCGCGCGCGCGCGTGCGTGCGTATGCGCGCGCGCGCGCGCGTGCGTGCGTATGCGCGCGCGCGCGTGCGTGCGTGCGTGCGTGCGTGCGCGCGCGTGCGCGCGCGCGTGCGTGCGTGCGTGCGTGCGTGCGTGCGTGCGTGCGTGCGTGCGTGCGTGCGTGCGTGCGTGCGTGCGTGCGTGCGTGCGTGCGTGCGTGCGTGCGTGCGTGCGTGCGTGCGTGCGTGCGTGCGTGCGTGCCTGTGTGTGTGTGTGTGTGCGTGCGTGCGTGCGTGTGTGTGTGTTTGTGTGTGATCGCGCGCTTGTGTGTGTGTATGTGTGCGTGCATGAGTGCGTGCGTGCGTGCGTGCGTGCGTGCGCGCGCGCGTGCGTGCGTGCGTGCGTGCGTGCGTGCGTGCGTGCGTGCGTGCGTGCGTGCGTGCGTGCGTGCGTGCGGATGGGCGGGCGGGCATGCGGGCGTGCGCGTGTGCTCGTGTGCGTGCGTGCGCGTGTGCGCGTGTGCGTGCGTGCGTGCGTGCGTGCGTGCGTGCGTGCGTGCGTGCGTGCGTGCGTGCGTGCGTGCGCGCGTGTGTGTATGATTTCAGCACATTTTATGTGCGCACTATTTGGGTTTTTTAACATCGCCACGTCGCGTGTATGAAATTGACGCTCAGCATATCGCGCGTCAAAAAACGCGGAAGTATAACTTTACCCTAATACTGGTGTTTAGAGCACTTGTGGTCCACTGAATAAGAAAAGCCTAGTTCGAAAATGATTAGTTGTTTATGTAATGGGATAGGCGTCATTTTCTCAGGGTTACGAAATAACCCCGAGCTGACGATATTTCGCCACTCAAGCACATCTAGGTTTAAAAGATCAAATCAAACGCGCTATATTGAATCATCGCCACGTTATTGATTTTTAGCAAGCAGAGACTTAGAAAACAACGGAATTCAACATTGCACAAAATATTAGTTCATTTTGTAACAAAAATCAACTTTATATGTCCTTTAATTAAATCTTCATTGTGTGTGAACAAGTTTACCTGCTTAGTTATCACAAGTTTACAAATTAATCATTGCATGTCCACAGTTCAGGCATCACAAGTGTTACGTACAAAGAACGGGTAATATTTGTAACGACGTCAACTATACCAGTTGAGGCATTACAGACATTGTACCCAATCGTCTCCAGTGCAAATGGAAAACAACTTATAGCATTTTACATAAATGTCAGTAGAAGGGATACACAATTCTAATTGGTCGAGAGGTGGTCACATGACCTATGGCGTCATCTCATTTGCATATTAGACCATGCCCCTCCATTTTTCAAAATGGCGTGAGGTCTAATGTGCGAATGAGATGACATCACAGGTCATGTGACGAGCTCTCGACCTATCAGAATTGTGCCTCCTCCCCACCGCCTGTGTGGTATGTAGATCTAGTGATGGGTTCTAATGATTAACAGGTGTAACGAGGCGTAAAATGGATGTCAGGGTAGGGGCTGGGTATGTAGATCCATTATTCCTGGATGAGGGGCAATGGGAAAGTGGGGAAGGGGTTGAAAGCGTTCAGCCTATAGCTCTATTGTTCCCTGATTAAGAGCCAATGGGAAGGTGGGGTGGAGGAGAGGTGAAAGCGTTCAGCATTTAGATCTATTGTTCCCTGATGGAGAGCTAATGGGAAGGTGGGCGAGGAGGAGGGGTGAAAGCGTTCAGCATTTAAATCTATTGTTCCCTGATTAAGAGCCAATGGGAAGTTGGGAGAGGAGGAGGGTTGAAGGCGTTCAGCGTGTAGATCTATTGTTCCCGGATGAAGAGCTAATGGGAAGGTGGGATGGAGGAGGGGTGAAAGCGTTCAACATTTAGATCTATTGGTCCTGGATAAAGAGCCAATGGGAAAGTGGGAGAGGAGGAGGGTGAACGCGTTCAGCATGTATATCTATTGTTCCCGGATGAAGAGCCAATGGGAAGGTGGGACTGGAGGAGGAATGAAAGCGTTCAGCATGTAGATCTATTGTTCCCAGATAAAAAGCAAATGGGAAGGTGGGACTGGAGTAGGGGTGAAACCATTCAGCATATCTATATAGATATGCTGAATGCTTTCACCCCTACTCCAGTACCACCTTCCCGTTTGCTTTTTATCTGGGAACAATAGATCTACATATATAGTGCTCCCGGATGAAGTTACAATGGGAAGGTATGTGTTTGGAATGTAGATTTATTGTCCCGGGATGAAGATCACACAGGCTAAAGGCCTTAACATTCAATCCATTCTCATGTAGTTAATTGATTCTTCAGTATGTATATATGTTGTCCCTATATGAAGAGACAATGAGCAGACCAATCCAAACACGGGTGTGGTGAGTTATGAGGATGGTGGTGTTGAATGCAGATGAGTTATAACATGTTTGGACATGGCGATCTATTGTTCCTGGATTGTGGCTATTATTCTTAAGCCACACATCCGGCTGTAGCCACCATGCAATAAATCAACGGGTGATATTGCTGGCTGTTCTAAGACTATGGGGCATAGTAGATCTATATAAGGTTCTTTTAACACACAACTTTTGCAGGGGTCTTAAACAAATATCCATTTGCGGACCAAGAGAAGATTGTTTTTGAAAATTTTCAACTGGAATGACTCGCTCGATAACCTCAACAGTCATTCCAGGGGTAAATTGGTATTTATGGCTAACAATGTTAATGACAGCGCACTCTCATGAGTATAAATGCATTCGTTCTTAGAATATTTAGCATTCGCAGTAGTAGTAGTAGTAGTAGTAGTAGTAGTAGTAGTAGTAGCAGTAGCAGTAGCAGTAGCAGTAGCAGTAGCAGTAGTAGCAGTAGCAGCAGCAGCAGCAGCAGCAGCAGCAGCAGCAGCAGCAGTAGTAGTAGTAGCAGTAGCAGTAGCAGTAGCAGTAGCAGTAGTAGTAGTAGTAGTAGTAGTAGTAGTAGTAGTAGTAGTAGCAGCAGCAGCAGCAGCAGCACTAGTAGTAGTAGTAGTAGTAGTAGTAGTAGTAGTAGTAGTAGTAGTAGTAGTAGTAGTAGTAGTAGTAGTAGTAGTAGTAGTAGTAGTAGTAGTAGTAGTAGTAGTCGAAGTGAACGCACGCGTTTATTTAGCTCTGCAATTGCTGCCCGAATTTGCTAGTTTCTAGCGCGATTTTGTAGATAAATTTTATACATATATTTCGTATTAGTGTTTCCTTTCAAACTTTATGTTTAATTTGTAAATTCTTGTCTTGGTTGGAGCGCATTTTGTGTCTCCATTTTCTAAAGGCATTCCTCTTAGCTGGCGGTTTCCGCCATTTAGTAGGGCTCCTCTTACTGTGGTCAATGCAATACATTTCTCGCTGCGCCAGTCTGCTATTTCTATAGTTCGTAGGCTAGCGCATTATATTTGGCAAGATCGCTTGAGTGAGTGGATTTAATTCCTTTGTCATTTGTAAGCACAAGCCTAGTTCTTTAACTATATAAATCCTTATAGTCAGTTGGCTGTCCCCGGTCAACTCGAACAGACTAACAAATATATGACTGTAATATGTTAGTATGCATTAGGAAACCACTTTAATCGGTTAGGTGTTAGTGAACCACTTAGAAAGTGGTTCAAACTAACAAATATACGACTGTACTCTCTATTCGTATATTTGTTGGTAGACGTCAGGGTTTCAAAAGGGGACACTATTTATTTAGTGTTTAGCTCTTTCCCCGACGTCTTGGTGTTATATATTTGTATTATATATTGTAGTAGTATGGGGTTCCTCTTTTTATAAAACACCATGGCAACCTCATATAAGCGTACCCTGAGTCTTAAAATCACGACAAAGGCTTGGGGTGTTTCGGCAATTGAGGTGTATCATGGGTTGAAGGATGTAGTTGGGGCAGGGCCACGGGTCCTTCAAGGTCTCGTTAATGTTTCCAAATCTGTATGGAATGTCACCGTAGTTAATGAAAGTGTGAAGGAAAAGTTGCTCGACGAGGTCCTTGTCGTGAAGGGTGAGGTGTGTAATGTGGAGGAAATAGATTCTGATCGTCTATTAGTCAAGATGAAGGTTCCATTAGAGATCCCTGATGAACGGGTTATCACTGAATTGAGCAAGTATGGCAAAGTGGACAAAGTAGAACATGAGACCTATCCATTTGATCGAACCTTAGAAAATGGCATCAGAAGAATTTGGTTTGAAAAGGTAGAACAACCTCGCCCAAGCAAGGTCACCATAGATGGTCGATTTATCTTGCCATTATGGTACAGGGGGCAAATCAAAGAGTGTAGAATCTGCTTAAGCACAGAACATCTTGCAACAGATTGCCCTAACAAAAACAAATGTCTAGTTTGTGGATCATCTGATCATTTTAAGTGGCGATGCCCGCAGAACAAATATGTCAAAAAGGGTGCTGATAAAAGTGCAGAGCAAGTTGTCTCTAAAGAGAATGTCATAGAACCGGTAGCTGCTGAGATTGTAGCTGAAATCCATACTAATGGGAAGCACGTTGCTAAGGAAAATGTCATCGAACCAGTAGTTGCTGAGATTGTAGCTGAAGTCCATGTTAATGAGAAGCATGGGGAAAAAACTAAGAATCCAATCGCTGTAGTTGCAGGCGATGAAATAGAGGTTCTAGATGAGGGGCTAAGTCGTACTCCAGTAACAAGTCAATCCAATTTTGATGACAGAGAGGCTAATTCCACACAAGTTGAAGATGATGATCAATACCCTCTGGAAGAGAGTTTTAATTTAGGACAAGTAAAATTCAGGTCGCAAGATACTGAAACTAACTTTGATTTTCCACTGAGTACACTCAATCTAGACGATTTAAATAATATAGAGAAAGTAATTGGTGTCTCGGATCGATTGAGTGGAACAAATCGACAGAAAGATGGAGAGAGTTCTGAATCAGAAATAGAGGAAAGTGATATAGAAGACGATAATATGTCAGTCGCTGAATCTGATATATCCATTCAAACACAGAGTTCTAAATCACCTGATGAAATGGTCATGTACAGGTCAGAGGCAGGAGAGGTGTTAGTTCCATATGTGACGGCAAATGGTGTTAAATATAGGCATCTGCATCATGATTCAGATATATTAAAATATAAGCATTTGGAAAAAGTTGAGCTAAGTAATGCAGCGTTTGTGAGTAAAATAGGTAAATGGTCTAAGAGAGGGTCGAAAAAAACAAAATCTAGTTAGCTTAATAATGGCGGTTTTACACAGCATTTTATTACCTTTTATGCTAATTTGCACACTCAATTGTAGAGGCATAAATAGTGACATAAAGCAACGTCACTTACTAGAGACTCTGAAAAATGAGCAGATTGACATTGCTTTGATACAGGAAACAAAAATTCAGAAGTCAGAATCATACGATAATTTAGAAAAGATTTCTGGATCCAGAATATTTTATTCATTATCTCAAGATAATAGTGCAGGCGTAGCAATTGTTATACTCCCTCATTGTTCAGCCTATGTAAATATAATCTCTTCAGTATCAGGTGCAAATGGTCGCTGGGTGAGAGTCACTGTAGATATACAACAAACACGTATCACGTTGCTGTGTATATATGCACCTGCATCTCATCAACTACGTAGTAATTTTTTTAAGGAGATGTCTAAAACAGCACTAGATAACATCACTGAAAACTTAGTAATCGGTGGTGACTTTAATTGTGTCATAGACAAAGAAAATGACAGGAATGCAACTTCAACTTATACTGATACATCACATAGACTCTTAAAAGAAATATGTGATAATGAAAATTTAGTTGACACCTATAGAATATCAAAACCTCATGGTAAAGATCTTACATGGTTTTCGGTAGATGGTAAAGTTGGTTCAAGGATCGACAGAATTTATGTGAATAGTTTGTTAACAGGGTACTGGAGAGATGTTAATATTAAGCCAGTTGCATTCTCCGATCATAACATGGTTTGTGTAGCCTTTGCCAATGCTGACTGGGTAACAAAAGGGGTCGGGTTTTGGAAATTAAACACAACACTGTTGGGAGAAGAATTTTATAAGAATAATATAGAGAGTTGTTGGCAACATTGGATTAATAGGAAAGCATCATATAAGAGCACATTGCAATGGTGGGAGGATGTAAAACTGGATTTAAAGTATGTTTCCCGAAAGTATGCTATTAGAAAAGCACAGGAAATATGCAAATGCAAGAAAACTCTTCATCGATCACTGATGAAAATTAATGCTAAAGTAAATAATGGTGAAGATAATTATTATGAATTACTGGTTAAAATTAAAAGTAAAATAAGAGATATAGAACAATATGAGTTTGAGGGTGCAAAAATTAGAGCAAGAGCCCAGATGCACGCAGACGGGGAAAAGCCAACCCGATATTTTTGCACATTAGAAAAAGCACGGGCAATAGATAAGGTGATGTGCTCATTAAACATGCCGGATGGTTCAACCGTCTTTACCAACAATGAAATGAGTACTATTGTATGCAATTACTATGAGTCATTGTACAAGTCAGAGGGAATTGATGAAGATGCAAAATTGGATTTGTTAGCAAATATGGACAAAAAGGTGTCAGACACAGGCAGTGAATTTTGTGATCAACCCTTAACACTAGAAGATTTAACTAAATCCCTTAAAGGTATGAAACTAGAAAAATCACCGTTTTGGCACCTTGTAGGTCCAATAATGGAAGAATTGGGCACTGAAATTTTTTAGAAAGGCCATTTACCACCAACTATGGCTAGGGCATACGTAAGGCTAATATATAAAGGAAATGACAGACGTCTAATTCATAACTACAGACCAATTTCTCTACTATGTGTAGACTACAAAATAATATCCAGAGCACTAACATTGAAACTAGGTAGTGTTTTAGGAGAAATCATTGGAACAGAGCAGACATGTGCTGTACCCAGGAGGACAATTCTAACCAATACCATGGTAATAAGAGACCTTATACAATTGGTTGAGAAGGATAGCATCCCTTCAGCTGCGATTGCCTTGGACAATGAAAAGGCATTTGACCGTGTGGAATGGGATTTTCTTTTTAATTCTTTGCAATCGTTTGGGTTAGGCTCAAACTTTATTAAATGGGTTAAGATTTTATATACGGATATCAAGAGTAGCTATTTAGTGAACAATCAATTATCCAGAGAAATTGTCTTAGAACGTGGGGTTAGACAGGGGTGTTCCCTATCGCCATTATTATTTGTTATTGTGATGGAATCACTTGGCATAGCATTGAGGCAAAATAATAACTTTCAAGGCATATGTATTCGTGGCATAGAAAGACCACTTAAGCTGTCACAATATGCTGATGACACAACTGTGTTTACCAGTTCAAACAATGATTTTGCAATTTTAAACCACGTACTAGAAAAGTTCCAAAATGCATCTGGTTTGAAAATCAATAAAGGAAAATCCAAAGGATTATTTTTGGGGCCATGGAAAGAGCGGAATGACCAGCCACTAGAAATCAATTGGTCTAATGATACCATTAAGATTTTAGGCATCTATTTTGGCAGGAAACCGAATACAATACAAAATTGGAATGAACGAGTATCTAAGCTTAAGAGAATATTAGCAAATTGGAAGCGTCGTCGTCTTTCAATCTTTGGTAGAGTGTTTGTTGTCAACAACTTGGCATTATCTGGGCTATGGTATACAGCATCTGTTGTACACATGCCAAAATATGTAGAAAAGGAGGTTAATGAGTTGATATTGTCATTCATATGGGAAGAAAAGAATCATTTAGTTTCCCATCGTGTTCTCAATAATGCTAAGTTAGAAGGAGGACTTGATTTAATTGATATTAAAGTGAAATGTGTTTCTTTAAGGTTAAAATTTTTGGATGATCTTATTACATCAGATGAGACGTGGGCATGTGTTTCACGAGCTCTCATGGAGAGAATTGTAGAACCATTTCTAGCTGAGCATGTTTTTACCTCAAAGAAGCCACCTCCGAATAGCCAAATGATACCAGATGTGTTTAAAGATCAAGTTAAGGAGTTAGAAATATTTGACAGATACATGCCTCCACCTACGTGCTGGAAGGAAGTACTAGAACAGCAATTGTGGGGCAATATGTTATAACAATGCAGTACTTTATCTACCGTCCTTTGCAAA
>CM067374.1:66266911-66326911 GCA_034401795.1 Chaetoderma sp. LZ-2023a
GTAATTTATCATCAATTTAACTAATAACTAACTTACACATGCACGCGCATGCACACACGCACGCATACGCACGCCTACGCACACGCATGTATGCACACGGATGCCTATGCCCCTGTAATTTATCATCTTTTTAGCTAATAACTAACTAACATGCACACGCACGCACGCTCGCACGCACGCACGCACGCACGCACGCACGCACGCACGCACGCGCACACACACATACATTTCAAAATTCCACTTTGGAAACTGTCCGATAAACGGTTTGGTGGCCATCTTGGATCTTTTTCGCACCATAAACTCCCATACTAAAGCAATATAATATATGTAATGGTTTCTCGAGATCCACTGGAACGATTTCAATTATATTTCGCAGGAAGCATCCTTATAGCATAGAGAATCAAGTTTGTTTAAATGATGCCAATCAGCTGATTTGGTCGGTGGCCATTTTGGATTTTGTCTGATTTTTAGAAACATCTTTAAAAATCCTCTCCGACCCCGATTGGTGGATCGATTCAAAACTCAAAAACTTTACTGAATTATTGAACAGATGTAGATTAACCCTTTGAACCCCGAATTCATTTATGTGGTATCCACACTCACCCTGAGTTAATTGTGATGGCACTGCCAAGATTCAAATATTCAACATTATACTTTGCCCATATACATGAAAGGCCATTATTACGGCTTCGGTGACAGAGTATATATACCTGAAATGCCGGAAAACTGGCTTCCATGTGTGTCTGCTTAATTATTTTTATGATGTCAACCTATATTTCAAAGATCTCGACGTTTGAAGACCACAACAACCTCCAGGGCGATCTGAATCTTGTGAAAGAATGGGTCGACAATTGGCAACTGAGGTTTAATGCTACAAAATGTAAAGTTATGCATTTGGATAGAACAAATGCCAGACACAAATACACCATGCAAGAAAAGTTTGAAGCTATAACCCTGGAGTAAACTACATGCGAGAAAGATCTTCGCGTCTATGTCGACAGTGCATTAAAGTTTAACCAACATGCCGAAACAGCAGTGAACAAAGCAAATAAATTAGTCGGCATGATTCACAGGTCCTTTGACTTCCTAAATCCAAGCACATTCAGTCTACTCTACAAAAGCTTAGTACGACCCCACTTGGAATATGGAAGCGTCGTCTGGTCGCCTCTATACGAAAAAGATATAAACATCATCGAAAATGCTCAACGTAGAGCAACAAAGACCATTCTAGGGCTAAAACTTGTGCCATATGGAGACCGCCTCAAATTTCTGAAACTGCCAAGTTAAATTTATCGACGTCTACTTGGTGACTTTATCAAACTTTTACAAACACGCACACACAGCATATACAAGGTTGATGCTGAGAGCCTCCTGCCATCGGACAAATGCGACCAAACCCGTGTTAATAGCTTCAAACTACACAAGCAGCGATTCAACACTGACACCTGAAAACGGTTCTTCAGCATTCGGGTAAACAACCACTGGAATAGTCTTCCTGATACTGTGGTAACTGCTCCAACTCTCAACGCCTTTAAAAGTCGGCTAGACAAATACTTTGACAACGCGACTTACACAACACAGTTTCCGATCCAACCCGTCCGCATCCTAAACGTTCAGCAGGTACAACAAATCGACGAGGCAGATAGTGAAGACCTGCTACAGGCTGTCTAGCCTATCCAGCAGAAGATGACTATGTAACTATGTATAGCCATAGGTGCGTCCAGGGCTGGCATTCCGGCCTTTTTGTTATATGGACTTTCTCACTGAGGCCAGATTTCCGGCTCTTCGGGTTTAAAGGTTTAAAAACATTGGTTGTCGCTTTTGAATGCTAAGGTATAATGTTTAATGGGATGTAATGTTCAGTTTATATAGATAGAGCTATAGCAATCTGAGACGTCATCAGTTAACTTGTGATTCCGCCACTGTCGGTGTCGTCAAGCAAACAGGAATGTAGTGCCCTTTTATTGTGGAATTTTTTAGTTATGTAGCTAATCATTCTTCATTAATAATTCAGGGGAACCCTGCCAAGAAATTTCATGGTGTTGAAATTAATCAATATTGCCAGTGTGTTCACAATGGACATGCTTATGTACAGAGGCATTAGGGATTGCACCACGGTGCTGTATTCTTAGGTCAAGCTTGACTCCTAATCATAGTTAGCTATAGCTAACGAGATTCCGAGTCGAACTTAGTTACCTAGCTAGTCAACTATAGTCAACCGAGCACCCGAGCTCGGTTCAGATGGTTAATGCAATATTTGCGTAAATTTCAAAATGGCGGACACTGATCGCTTGCCACGAATAAATGCATATAAAAGTGTAACTATTTCACTAAATAACTTATGTTTGATGACATTATGCTTTCCCATTGTATGCCAATGTTCTCAAGGCCCTATTCTTCATATTTCATGTCGTATGGATGCTTTCTGACGTCTTAGTGAACAAAAATAACCCATTTTCGTAGGCCATCAACACAGACGACAGAAAGGGTTAATGAAGACTGGTACCCGGCTCCAACTTTTCCCCAACAGTAATTCAATGGGGGGATCGGGAACCAACAAACTATAGTTAACTATTCAGCGTTCGGCTTGGCATAGCGACTGCGCATGTTCAGTAAACCAGCAAGCTGACTATAGCTAGCGAGTCGAACTCGACCCTAGATGTTCGTTAATTTAATTATTTCTAGAATTGCCATTATTACTATTACCGCAGCCCTGTAGTTTCAAAATATTCAACAGACTCTTCCTTACATATGAAAGAATGTGTTATTTCTGGTCTGTGAGGATTAAAATTTGTTAATGAAATTATTCATGCATGCAATATCATAGTACATGTTTTCATATACATGGCCTATATAGGACAATATCCTAACAATACATACGAGTTTGGGAATTACTCAGTATGTTTTCTCGAAAGACATTGCCTGCCTATTCCGGCCACAAGGAGGTGGGGGTTTAAAACAGGTACTAGATGATCCAATATCTCAAAGAACTGTCATCTCCTGGTCTCACAAAACAATCTTCTATCACAATTGACTTGGACCACTTTTTGTGTTCCCTAATACGGTGGCTTACTGACTTAGGTCCCGTTTACATTTGTATGTCAAGATATGTGAAGATGACAATATAATCAAATACGTCATGGATATTTACTTAACCCCTGCAGAAGCTGATTTTTTGGCAAGCATGTGTATTAAAGTGTTTTTGTATAGATTTAATATGACCCATGGTCTCAGAATACCCAGTAAAAGCATCAATTGATTTATTGCATGATAGCTACGGGCAATTGAAAGGCTTGAGAATTTTAGGCGAAATTGCAGTCCAGGAACAATAGATCTACATGTCTAAACATGTTAGAACTCATCTGCATTCCATATCACCGTCCGCCAAACCCACCCGCTCCGTATATAGGTCAACATATTGAACGCTTTCAAAACCCTCCCCCCACGGCACACCTTCCCATTATCTCTCCATCCAGGAACAATAGATGTCCATACCCAGCTCCTGTGTTGACATCCGTTTCACACCTTGTTCCGCCTGTCAGAGCACAGTAATAGATCTACATACCAAGCACAGGCGGTAGGGGAGGTGCAATTCTGATCGGTCGAGAGCTGGTTATGTGGCCTGTGACATCATATAACTTATTAAGCCACGCCTCCTCTATTTTCCCGCCAAAACCTAAATAAAAACATGAATTGTTATTTTTGGCGGGAAAGTGGAAGGGGGAATATCCTAATATGCAAATGAGATGGCGGCACGTGTCACGTGACTAGCTCGCAACCAAGCAGAATTCCCACGCCATCCTTCTACGCGTGTCACCCTTCTCCTTCATATCCTCATCTACGCTACCACACACATCAATCGCAGCACTATTAGAAGAACCGCTAGAACCTGATGTTCCTATTTGATCTACGGTCTAGCTTGGTGAAAGGATTTAAGTGTTCTGTCCTGAGCTATCTCCACACGCACGCACGCACGCACGCACGCACGCACGCACGCACGCACGCACGCACGCACGCACGCACGCACGCACCCACGCACGCACGCACGCATGCACGCACGCACGCACGCACGCACACACACACCTAACACCCCCTCCCAGGCCATACACACCCGCCGCCCCCCAACACGCACGCACGCACGCACGCACGCACGTACGCACGCACGCACGCACGCACTGCGCTTTGGTTTGGTTTTGTTGGTATTGTTGAATTTGGCCATCCTCTCCTATCTTTTAGTAAGTCATTGACACTTTCGTTGATACCTGTAGTTGCATCGCAAGCTCTCTAACATGGGTGATGTTTCCGGAAGGCCACTCTGTCAAATGCCACCAAACAAGTTCATTTGAAAGCTGATATGACGGTGTGACAAGTTAGTGCCGCAGTTACTTCATGGTGGCGAAGGTACACAGCTCTGTGTCCGCGTATATGCGAGTATATGTATAGTTACGTGTTTCCTCGCGTGCATGCTTGGTAGATATAGGGTAGGCCCTATAAGCAATTGCTTGAATTTTGCCATATTCCTCTTTGACAGGGTTTCCTGGTGCAGTCATTGCAATCTTTCTTTGTTTGCACGTGACGACTAGCATACCCAGTGTGGCAAGAAAAATACAAGAAGAAATCAATCTCGTGATAGGTCAAGGTCGTTTACCTGAGCTAGATGACATCACGGAAATGCCATATACTATGTCAACAATTTACGAGACTTTAAGGACTGGCACACCTGTGAAGCTGGCGTCTACGAGAGAGGCTACAGCAGATGTGAAGCTGGGATGTTATCATATTCCAAAGGGAACGCTCGTGAGTCCTTGTTAACCCTAGCATGGCGAAGTCAGCTAAAACGTCCTCTGCATGGGTCCTGGGGAATGTTCATTTGCAGGCTAAGAGAATGCTATTATTGAAAATTTAACACTGGAACGACTGGCTTGATAACCGATTTCCCAATAGTCTTCTCTTGGTCCCTTTCCTTAAAGAAATTTAGTCATTTAAATGGTTAATGCAATATACAGGATATAGTATGTACCACGCTTATAAGGGCGGATAATTACGGACATTCTATTTCCGGTAGTTCTTACTTATAATATAGCGACACATCTAGCACACCGTCCATTTAACGAGTTACCACCACCACCACCACCACCACCACCACCACCACCACCACCACCACCAGTACCAGTCACGACCACCACCACCACCACCACCACCACCACCACCACCACCACCACCATCTCCCCTAAATTAGATCATGGCCCACCACATATCATTTAGAAAAAAGGTCGCATATTATTCATGAAATGGTGCGTGTGTAAACTTTATTCGTGTTCAAAGTATTTTATTGGTATTATTCCTATGAGAACTAATTATTCACATCAGTGTGAAATGCATTTATGCAAGAGATCTAAATAGTAAAAGCCTTGATAATACTTCTCAGATTTTCTCAAAATGTGTGGCAAATAAAGTCAATACAGCGATAGTGAATTCAACAACGATATTATTAAGTCATTTGAATGGAGGAATTCAGTTTATCCATCAATCATATAACGTCATAATCAACTACGTGACGTGTAGGCTGACGTCATAATCAATTACGTCATGAATAACTCGATTTAATTCGTCTTAAAGGCTTAAAACTCCGTCAGGTTGTATGAATTGTATGTCTTTACTATTTAATATACATGCTGTTTAATATTTTGAAACTAATTTGACAGGCCGCTATTGCAGCCATGGGCTTGTTAAGTAATGACGTATGTCCGGGTTCAGCTGGATTGTTAAATACACAAAACAATATTTTTGTTTAACAACAAATAATGACGTCATAAACACGTACTTATGATCTAACAAAGAAAATACACACTTCCGGGTTGCGAATCACGCGCAGTGACGTCATACTTAACAAGCCCATAAGCAACAACAGCATTCAGTCAGACTATTTTGAAATTATTCAACATCTTATCTGGATAATTTTCTGGTAATAGATAGTCAGGGAGTTCAGGGATCGATCGATCCCAACACGGGCGATGTGTGAGTGGAGCTTAGCTAAAGATGCACGTGGCATAGCTAAAACTGGATTCCTCCGTTGCGCTTCCATTATAAATTTGGGAAAATATACCAACGGCGACCGACAAACGCCTAATGACTTATTTCATTACCTCGCATTCAGATAAAGTAATTCAATATCACGAGTGTGCAATTATCTGGTAAATATTGACGATATTATAGCATCAATATTAAATTAGGGCATTAAAATGTTCTCTTTCGCCATTTCAAATTGAGAAACGGCTTCGTCTAATGGGCATTTCCATGGCAACCCTATGGCAGCAACAACGCCCAGTCAAATTAGTTTCAAAATATTCAACAACATGTTTCTTAAATAGTAGAGACATACAATTTGTAAAACGTGTCGGACTATTAAGAGTTAAAGATGGGCCGTATAGAACCATCTATGACGTAATGATTATGACGTCATCCTATGCACACACCCGTATCTGAGTATGACGTCATATGACGTCATTACTCTGGAAGGGTCCATTATTCACAAAATATGATAAAACATGTATGATACTATAACCCTTTAGCCCTCATTGATCAGCAATCACAAACCATGTATGATGGAAAGAATATGCTATTGTATACATTGAAACTAATTTGACTGGGAACATAGTGTTGCAATTGGAGGCAATATGTTCCAGTAAAATTTGATTCAAAATATTCATCAGCTTTGCTATGTCGTTGTCTTGAAATTGAGACACCTGAACCTCAAGTGTTGAAGGTTCCTATGAAGGCATTTCTAGTTCAGGGATACAAAATTTAAACACATTTTCTATTAATTCCACTAATGATTTTGTTCTACACCCCAGGTGATGGCTAATCTTTGGGCTGCACATCACGACGAGAAGGCCTGGCAAGCTCCAAATGAGTTTGATCCAGCACGCTTCCTGGACAGCCATGGAAAAATGTTACCTAAAGATCACGCTATGATGCAAAGGTAAAGCAGTAGTGGTAGTAGCAGTAGTAGTAGTAGTAGTAGTAGTAGTAGTAGTAGTAGTAGTAGTAGTAGTAGTAGTAGTAGTAATAACAGCAGTAGTAGTAGTAGTAGTAGTAGTAATAACAGCAGTAGTAGTAGTAGTAGTAGTAGTAGTAGTAGTAGTAGTAGTAGTAGTAGTAGTAGTAGTAGTAGCGGTAGCGGTAGCGGTAGCGGTAGCGGTAGCGGTAGCGGTAGCGGTAGTAGTAGCGGTAGTAGTAGCGGTAGCGGTAGCGGTAGTAGTAGTAGTAGTAGTAGTAGTAGTAGTAGTAGTAGTAGTAGTAGTAGTAGTAGTAGTAGTAGTAGTAGCGGTAGCGGTAGCGGTAGCGGTAGCGGTGGCAGCGGCAGCGGCAGCGGCAGCGGCAGCGGTAGTAGTAGTAGTAGTAGTAGTAGTAGTAGTAGTAGTAGTAGTAGTGGTAGTGGTAGTGGTAGTGGTAGTGGTAGCGGTAGCGGTAGCGGTAGCGGTAGCGGTAGCGGTAGTAGTAGTAGTAGTAGTAGTAGTAGTAGTAGTAGTAGTAGTGGTAGTGGTAGTGGTAGTGGTAGTGGTAGTGGTAGCGGTAGCTGTAGCGGTAGCGGTAGTAGTAGTAGTAGTAGTAGTAGTAGTAGTAGTAGTAGTAGTAGTAGTAGTAGTAGTAGTAGTAGTAGTAGTAGTAGTAGTAGTAGTAGTAGTAGTAGTAGTAGTAGTAGTAGTAGTAGTAGTAGTAGTAGTAGTAGTAGTAGTAGTAGTAGTAGTAGTAGTAGTAGTAGTAGTAGTAGTAGTAGTAGTAGTAAGTAGTAGTAGTCAAAGTGAACGCACGCGTTTATTTAGCTCTGCAATTGCTTCCCGAATTTGCTAGTTTCTAGCGCGATTTTGTTGATTAATTTTATACGTATATTTCGTATTAGTATTTCCTTTCAAACTTTATGTTTAATTTGTAAATTCTTGTCTTGGTTGGAGAGGATTTTGTGTCTCCATTTTCTAAAGGCACTCCCCTTAGCTGTCGGTTTCCGCCATTTAATAGGGCTCCTCTTACTGTGTTCAATGCAATACATTTCTCCCCGCGCCAGTATGGTCTTTCTATAGTTCATTGGCTAGCGCATTATATTTGGCAAGATCGCTAGAGTGAGTAGATTTAATTCCTTTGTCATTTGTAAGTGCAAGCCTAGTTGTTTAATTATATAAAACTGTATAGTCAGTTGGCTGTCCCCGGTCAACTCGAACAGACTAACAAATATATGACTGTACTATCTATCCATATATCTGTTAGTATACTTTAATCAGTTAGGTGTTAGTGAACCACTTAATAAGGGGTTCAAACTAACAAATATGCGACTGTACTATCTATTCGTATATTTGTTGGTAGACGTCAGGGTTTCAAAAGGGGACACCACTTATTTAGTGCTTAGCTCTTTCCCTAACGTCTTGGTATTATATATTTGTATTATCGCCATTATATATTGTAGTAGTATGGGTTTCCTCTTTTTTTTAAAACACCATGGCAACCTTCTATAAGCGTACCCTAAGCGTTAAAATAGC
This sequence comes from Chaetoderma sp. LZ-2023a, assembly GCA_034401795.1. Lineage (NCBI taxonomy): Eukaryota > Metazoa > Mollusca > Caudofoveata > Chaetodermatida > Chaetodermatidae > Chaetoderma > Chaetoderma sp. LZ-2023a. The sequence continues at coordinate 66,275,446 of CM067374.1, forward strand.
AACAAAAGGGTGGTGTGTCACGGCTATCGACGGTTATCATGGGTTAAATGACGTCGTTGGCGCGGGACCTGCTGTTTTGCAGGGGCTTATCAATGTTACTAAAATTGTATGGAATGTGACTGTGGCGAATGAAAATATTAAGGAGAAGCTGCTAGAAGAGGTCCTTGTTGTGAAAGGCGAAGTGTGTAATGTAGAAGAAATCGAGTCGGATAGGTTGTTAGCTAAAGTGAAAGTTCCATTGGAGATTCCAGTTGAACGAATCATGAATGAACTGAAAAAGTATGGTAAAATACAGAAGATTGAAAGGTAAACATAACCGTTTGACAGAACTTTGGAGAATGGTGTAAGGCGCATCTGGTTGAAAAAGTCGATAGCCCTTTGCCAAACAGATTGACGCTTGATGGCAGCTTTGTTCTGCCCTTATGGTATAGAGGGCAGATAAAAGAATGCAGAATCTGCCTTAGTACTGACCATCTTGCAGCAGATTGCCCAAATAGAAATAAATGTTTGCTGTGTGGTTTAACTGGCCATTTCAAATGGCGCTGTCCAAACAACAAAAACAACCCCACAGTAGAAGTACGCAATCCTACATTAAAGGATGCGCCTGAGACAAATGCTTCTGATGACATCACTGCAGAAGCTACCGTCGAAGTTCATGCCATTATAAAGGCGACAGAAAAGGGCAGCAAATCCTATTGAAGTAACTGCAGATGATGAGATAGAAATATTAGAGGCGGGAATAACTTTAACCCCAGAAATTAATCAAAATGTGGTGGGGCCCATTATGCATGTAAATGAAATACAGACGAATCATGATAGTAACGGAGACGCAGATCATTACTCTTTAGAAGATGACTTAATATTAGGACAGAGTAAATTTAGGTCACAGAAAACAGAAAGCTCTGTCGATTTCCCGCTAAGCCCGATTGATCTAAGTCAGCTTGAAGCTATGGGTAATGGTGTTGCTGCCAAATGTAAGTCAAGTGGCAATAAGCGCCAGAAAGAAGACAATAGCTTAGAATCTGAGATTGAGGAAAATGGTATAGATGAAGATACAATGTCAACTGCAGAATCAGATGTGTCAATACAAACACAGAGTTCACAGATGAAAGATGAAATGGTGATGTACCGATCAGACGGTGGTGAAGTGCTAGTGCCCTAAGTAACTGCGAGAGGCGTTAAATATCGTCTACTGTACCATGATTCTGATATTTCCAAATATGAATATTTGTCTGTGATAGAACTAGAAAACATTGACTTCGCAGGAAAATTAGGTAAATGGTCTAAGAAACGGGATAAAAAAACAACCAAGTTAATCTAATGATGGCGGTTGTAAACATCATTTTACTAATTATGATTATCTGCACCATAAATTGCAAAGGATTAAACACCGATGTCAAACAGCGTCACTTGCTTGAAGAATTAGCAAATGAGAGGGTTGATATTGCTTTTCTACAGGAGACCAAAATTCAAAAACATGAAGTGTATGAATCTCTCAAAGATATTTCAAAAGGGCAGATTTTTTATTCTTTATCACAAGACAATAGCGCGGGAGTGACCATTCTTATCATGCCCTGCTGTCTCAACTATGTTGACGTTATATCCTCGTCATCAGATATAAATGGTAGATGGATTTGTGTATCAATTGATGTACAAAACACAAGTTTAAATTTGATGTGCCTTTATGCGCCAACCTCTCATCAATTGCGTCGTGAATTTCTAAATGATGTTTCCACAATAATTCAAGACAGAACGCCTGAAAACCTAATTATGGGCGGTGACTTTAATTGCATATTAGATGAAGTTAAAGACAGAAACGCTAGGTGTAATTTTAATGACACATCTCATAATATTTTGAAACACATCTGTGAATATAAACGCTTGTTAGACACTTATCGGATTGAAAATCCAGAAGGCAGGGACTCTACTTGGTTTTCAAGAAAGCATCCAGATTGGACAGGATCTATGTAGAACGATCATTGAAAGGTTACATGCGTAAAACTAACAGAAAACCAGTAACTTTCTCTGATCACAATATGTTTTCCATCACATTAGACATTGCTGATGGATCAAACGAGGAGATGGATTTTGGAAACTCAATGTAGCGTTGTTACGAGATAGTTGCTATCGCAAATGTGTAGAAAGTTGTTGGAGGCATTGGGATGAAAAGAGAAGTTTGTATGAATGTATAACAGACTGGTGGGAGGATGTTAAATCCGATCTGAAACATATTTCAAGGCAGTATTCCATCAGGAAAGCACGAGAAAAGCGAAAGCGTAAAAAGGCGCTTCAGAGGTCGGTGTGTAAAATTAATAAGAAAATTAATGATGGAGAATATAATTATTACGAACTATTTGTTAAATTAAAAGGTAGACTAAATGAAATAGAGCAATATCAGTTTGATGGGGCCAAAATAAGGTCAAGAGCACAAATGCACACCGAAGGTGAAAAGCCTACACGTTACTTTTGTAACTTGGAAAAAGCAAGAGGTATAGAGAAATTAATGCGCTCACTGAAGACTAATGATGGTGTATCAGTGTCCTCAAATGCAGAGATGATGGAAACAGTATCCAAATTTTACAAATCATTGTATAAATATGAGGGAAGTGATGAAACTGCAACTAGAGATATTTTAGCTAATATAACGCAAAGATTTCCAGATGCATGTCGCGAAAGTTGTGACCAATCACTAACAATTGATGATTTGACAAAACCCCTCAAAGGTATGAAGTTGGAAAAGTCTCCTGGCTGCGACGGACTTCCAGTCGAATTTTATCAAACATTCTGGCACATATTTGGTCCAGTATTAGAAGAAATAGCAGCTAGCATTTTTAAGCAAGGGCATCTCCCTCCATCGATGGCCCAAGCATATGTTCGGCTTATATACAAGAGGGGTGACAGAAATAAAATACAGAATTATAGACCAATCTCTCTACTCTGTGTAGACTGTAAGACTATTACTCGGGCACTAACATTAAAACTTGGCGCAGTCCTAGGCGAAGTAATTGATCAAACGTGCTCTGTACCAGGAAGAACGATATTAAACAACACATTGCTTATACCAGACCTTATTCAATTAGTTGAAAAGGATTGCATCCCAGCAGCAATAATAGCACTTGATAACGAGAAGGCGTTTGACAGACTTGAATGGGACTTCTTGTTTAAGTCTTTAGACCATATTGGCTTTGGTTCCAGATTTATTAAATGGGTCAATATTTTATATACTGATATAACAAGTTGCTATTTAGTAAATAATCATCTATCTGAACCTGTAGTGTTGGAACGAGGTGTCAGACAGGGTATACCGCTTCTGTAGTTCATATGCCCAAATCAGTAGAGTCAAAGATCAATACGTTACTTTTGTCCTTCTTATGGGAGGACAAAGCCCATTTAGCATCGCAGTCAATCCTCAACAATGAAAAGCATGATGGAGGCCTGAATTTGGTTAATGTTTTAGCAAAGTGTGCTTCGCTAAAACTGAAATTCTTGAATAAGTTACTCACTTCAAACTCATCTTGGTCAAGTGTTGCAAGGACACTTCTACAAAGGTACGTAGATCCATTTCCAGTAGAATGTTTATTTTTGTGCAATAAACTGCCATAACCATCAGAAGGTACCAAACGTATATAAAGAACAGCTCGAAGCTTTAAAGATATTTACACGATCAATGCCACAACCCAGTTGTTGGGAAGATGCCTTAGAGCAACGTCTTTGGGGCAACGAGTTGATTCGTGATAATGATGCTGTATTATATTTGCCCTCTATGGCCAAAAATGGCATTCAATATTTACGTGATTTAGTTAATCCAAAATCTCGCAAATGGATCGCGATGCAGGATGTAGCAAGAGCAACATCAATGAGGCATATTGATGCCCAACGCTTATTTCTTAGAATAAAGAATACAATACCTGGTGAATGGTTGAAATTGCCGAAAGCACGTGGCAACAGAGATATGTTGCAACCAACATTAGTATTTAAGTCAGAGCATATAAAATACAACATGGCATCTAGAGCCTGGTATGGAATGTTAATGCAAAGTCGGAGACAGACTCCTGTTGCAGTTGGCATTGGAACACTTTAGGATGCACGCCAAAGAACTGGAATATTGCGTGGAAAACAATACATCTACCTTGTCTACCAGCAAACGCACGGGACCTGGCATGGCGATTACTCCATCGAAGGCTATGGGTCGGCCATCCGACTTATATGTGCAAAATAACAAGTACAGACCGGTGTTTATTATGTAATACTGAGGAGGAAACAATAGACCATCTGTTTACAGTGTTCTATAGCTACAGGCTTTTGGGTATATATCAATATGCTCCTTGCTAAATTTGGAATCAAATATGTGAAATTAATGGCTGAAGCAATTATGTTCAAAGATTGCTCAATTATCGGACGAATCATTAATAGTGAGGAGAAAGAATTGTTAGTAACCCTGATATCTGTAGGAATGTGGGCCATTTGGAAACATCGGTGTTCAGAGGTCAGAGATAAAATAGGAAACAACCACCAAAGAGCCATACAAGCTATATTTCGATCATTGTTGATAAACTGCATTCATTGTGAATTTTACAGGCTAGTGGAACATGGAAAAGAAAGTATATTTAAAGATATATGGTGCAAAACTGGCCTTGTATCAATTGAACATGGATATCTAAAAATAGCAGAAGCAGAACTTGTATAAGCTAGCACACTCGATGCTTGTTGTATATTGATATATGGTATTTTATTTTATTTAATTGAGTCAATTTTAAAATTTTAATGTCTTAGGTGATGATAATTTTGACGAATAACTTAAACATGGGAATCGGTATATTTAAATATCAATTGAGCATCGCGTCAATATTCTGGAGGTGATCCGACTTTCGAGTTCATTAGGTTAACAGAGTATGACATCTTACATATATACAATTAACATCCTGTTGTAAATGTTTACTGAAGGTGTATTTGTTCCAGGGTAATTCACAAAAACTTACAATGAAGTAAATTTAACATGTGACCCCAGAGCGCCATCTATGTAGTCATAGTTTGTATACTTTTGCTTTGTGCATTTTACGACATAAAGGCTACTACGCCTGCTCGGTATTTAAGAACCGGCCAACTGGCGTCAATGAGTGACCTTTTGTTACTTATTGACGAGTCACCTCGCCACTAGTTGGTGCGCTGCACTCGCCATTTGGGCCCAATACTATACGGTGTGCTACGTTAAACTACATATGATCTACTTAGCCTGCCGGTCATGAATCGGCTCAATGGCGTCAATGAGTAGCAGTAACTTACTGCTAATTATTGATGAGTCACTTTACCACTTATTGGGTAACTATGCTCGCCATTTGGCCTACTACTACACGGTGTGCAAATAGTAATGGCTTTGTTGAATTATATTATGTTATCAGCTCTTTATTAAGTTTTATTTTCTATGTAGTTATGCCATTGGTGTGGTATATGGTAATAGAGTATTTTAGCTTGCACTGTTTTGATATGTTAAGTTTGTATTGTTATTCATATACTATTAATAAAGCTTGCTATTTCACCCGATTTTTATGGGGGTTTGCAAGCCTTTTTTAAAGGAGTTCCTCCGTGAGGTGTGTCTGACTGCGTGAGCGTCGGATTTTCAACAAAAAAGAAGGTAGTAGTAGTAGTAGTAGCAGCAGCAGCAGCAGTAGCCGCGGACGCAGTCGCAGTAGTAGTATAGTAGTAGTAGTAGTAGTAGTAGTAGTAGTAGTAGTAGTAGTAGTAGTAGTAGTAGTAGCAGCAGCAGCAGCAGCAGCAGCAGCAGCAGCAGCAGCAGCAGCAGCAGCAGTAGTAGTAGTAGTACTACTACTACCACTACTACTACTACTACTACTACTACTACTACTACTACTACTACTACTACTACTACTACTACTACTACTAGTAGTAGTAGTAGTAGTAGTAGTAGTAGTAGTAGTAGTAGTAGTAGTAGTAGTAGTAGTAGTAGTAGTAGTTTTATTTATTTATTTATTATTATTATTATTATTATTATTATTATTATTATTATTTTTATTATTATTATTATTATTATTATCCAAGTTTACTACCTTTTGGTGCTGGGGAACGAAGATGTCCTGGGTCACCATTCGCTGTATCACGGATTTTCCTCGTTCTCACCACTTTGCTGCAGAACTTCAACCTCGTTCCAGAGGACAGCACAACCTTTCCCGCATATGACCCTCTTAAATATGACATGGCAGATTTGACCTTCTGCCTACCGTGCAAAATTAAGGCTGTGCCGAGGAATTCGTCCAAGTTGTCAAACAATGTGCATTAATACGTTATTGATAAAGAGAAAGCGCGTGTGTGGACCGAAAGAATTTGGAAGAGAGAGAGAGAGAGAGAGAGAGAGAGAGAGAGAGAGAGAGAGAGAGAGAGAGAGAGAGAGAGAGAGAGAAAGTACGAGAGAGAGAGAGAGAGAGAGAAAGAGAGAGAGAGAGAGAGAGAGAGAGAGAGAGAGAGAAAGATAGAAGGGGCGGACGGACAGACAGGTGGGGGAGGGAGGGACGGACGGTGGGAGGGAGTGTGGGGGGAGAAAGATTTAGTGAGTGAGTGAGGGAGGGGGGACGGAGCGAGGGAGGTAGGGAGGGAGTGGGTGGGTGGGTGGGTGGGTTGGTGAGTGAGGTAGCTAGTTATTTAGTTAGTTAGTTAGTTAGTTAGTTAGTTAGTTAGTTAGTTAGTTAGTTAGTTAGTTAGTTAGTTAGTTAGTTAGTTAGTTAGTCGGTCGGTCGGTCAGTTAGTTAGTTAGTGAATTCGGCTCGGGATTACAATTAAAAACACAGTGATAGTTATGTTATATATAATTATCGTTCGAAAGTTTATTTTTCTTATCGTAAATTGCTGTATTGTGTATCGCGGTATGACATAATCTTTACTTAATTGAGCATACTGCAACCCGCGATAAACATTTCTGTAAACTGATGTCAATATTCTATCTTTTATGGTGTCAATAGCAAAGAAACTCGTGTACACTTTTCAACAATTTTGGTGGAAGATGTTGCTGTCTACGACAGCACCATCTTTCACCAAAATTGTTGAAAACTAAGCATCAGTTTATCTTTTACTTTAATTTGAAATTTTAAAATTTTGCCATCAGAGTGGTAAGGGCTAAAGGTAGTTTTGGTGGCGCGAAGTCCATGTATTAATAACGACGTTATCGATGTTAATTTAACCCCAGAAATGCCAGTGTCTCAATTTCAGGACAAATATACAGGAACGAAATTTCAAGTCCGAAATAATGATGTTTTGTTTGTCTGTATTTTTTGTGCCGCATTAGTCAGAACTCTTAGCAAATGACGCGTCACAGCGACGAAAACATGCAGCCCAAAATGGTGCATTCAAACGGGTTTCACGGAGCGACCTTATTGGGAAATTGTGCCAAAATATCAGTTAAATGATAAATAGAATCTCAAACTCGGTCCCATTTAAAGAGATTTTAGCTCATAAGCTTCTAAATTTAATATATGGAATTATGTGCCGAGTCAACTATCGGCAATTTTCAACCGAGTCGAAAATTGTCACATTGCACTCGCTAAGTTTCATGCAATGTGGTAAATTTTGACTCGGTTAATAATAGTGATATTAAATGGGACCGTGTTCTAGATTCTCTATAGCTGAATAGAAGAAGCGGGATACGCAAAGAGCCAGTGGGCCGGAGCTTGGTAGTCGCCCTAATAATAATGATAATACCCACAATATATATAAAAATCGACCAATATTTTGATATGTAACCGTTTTAGCTGAGATATAAAAACATTACTGCACGAATACATCGCCTTACAAAAACATTCACAATACTCTAATTATTTCTAATTAGCCATCGTGATACTGACACCTTATATTAAGTAAACTGTTCCCATTCTGCATCAATAAATGTACGTATTAAATTCAATGAGCAAAAGACCTTTTCAGTTTTAGCTATGCCCCGCCCATCTCTAGCTAAACTCCACCCACACCTCGCTCCTTTGGGATCGATCGATCTCTGAACTCTTTGACTGTCAATTTCCAGAAAGCTCTGCAGATAAGCAAGCTATTGAATATCTTGGAACTAGTTTGACTGGGAGCTGTTGCTGCCCAGCAACGGCAACCAGTCGAATTAGTTTTAAGATATTCAACAGCGCGTTTATTAAAAAGTAAAGACCAACAATTCGAACAACGTGTCGGACTATTAAGAGTTAAAGACGGGCCAAATAGAATCCTTTATGACACAATGATTATGTCGTCATCCTACACGCTACTTAGCTTATTATGACGTCATATGACGTCAGATGATAGATAGATGGACAGGTGAATTAAATAAGCAGAACTCTACTTACAAATCGCTGCGTTATTTGCCATGTTTGGTTACCCACAGATCTTCCACTTGAATTGATTAATCCAGTTTCTAACTCCAATTATATGACGTTATAATCAACTACGTCACATTTATGCTGACGTCACAATCAGTTTACGTCATGAATGGCGCGATCTGGTCCGTCATAAACAATTAAATGTTCGTCAGGTAGTGCGACTTGTATGTCTTTACAATTTAATCAATATTCTTTTGAATATTTGGAAAACAATTTGACAGGACCCGGTCCATGGCAGCAACAGCGTCCAGTCAAACTAGTTTCAAACTATAAAACAGCTTACATGCATAGCTTTCTGGAAATTGAGATTCAGGGAGTGCATGAATCGATCGATCCCAATGCGTGCAAAGTTCCGCCTACGTTGTCAGTGTGTTGGAATCAATTCATATACTTTGAATCCTGAATTCCTAGATTCCAATTTCAAGGTAACTATACATGTAAGCTGTTAACTATTTTGAAACTAATTATACCTGGTGCGGTTACTGGCTTTTGTTGCACTCGGACTAGTCGCAAATATTATGAATTGTACATTGCTGTAGACATTGCCGTACATACCTGTATCAAACATGTTTTACGCCAGTTATTCATTACCTAGAGAAATGTCGTAAGAAGCGCCCCATAGACGATTCCTGCGAACAATTCCCATCATTAAGACATATTAGACCACAAAAACATCATAATATGTCTCATATGGCAACGTGATAATTGTGATATGAGTACAACATGAGTTTGAGATCGGAAACAGAAGTACTTACAGTAGAGGAATCCAGTCCGTTAGTCAAGGATATGACGTCATAATCAATTACATCACAGGTAGGCTAGTGTCACAATCAAATACGTCATAAATTGCATATCTAAGTCCGTCATAAACGTTCAATAAGCTAATAGTCCGTCACGTTGTGTGAATTGTATGGCTTTACTATTTAATAAACATTATGTTTAATATTTTGAAACTAAATTAACTTGATGCTCTTTCTGCCTATGCTGTTGTTGCCTATATAACGGCGTCCAGTCAAATTAGTTTCAAAATATTCTAAAGCTTACCTGCATAGTTTTTCTGGAAATTGATATTCAGGGAGTTCAGAGTTCGATCGATTCTAACACGAACAAATCGTGGGTGGAGCATAGCTAGGACTGGGTAGGGGCATAACTAAAACTGGATTCATCCATTGGTTAAGTATCAGTGATCCGGAAACATACACAATGGTCTGGCTGATTTGGCAATGATCTATCCTTCTGTAGTTCAGAACCAGGCTCATGTGGGCGGATAGATAGGATAATTATTAAGCGTATAGGCAGACAGACTTTTTAAATCCATGTTAATTAACATCGGAAGCTATTTCCCACTGTCAGCAGAATAATGAATTGAAGCCAAACAGCTCAGATAATGTATGTATGTATGTAGTTAATTAAATTAAATATCCTTTCCGGTTGTCACAAATCTGATACGTCAGGGGATAAATACATCAAGTGCCCTACACACAAGTAATTCCCAGCGTACACCTTAAGACTTTTTGTAGAACTAGTCGGCAACCCTTACATATTACTACTTTCGAGCTAGCCTTCAAGTATTCGCATACGCTAAACCTGGGGATGTGATGTTTTATTTGGTGGCAATATTATTATAAGTAATGACAATCCGTCTCGTTTGTTCGTGACGAGAGAGAGAGAGAGAGAGAGAGAGAGAGAGAGAGAGAGAGAGAGAGAGTGTGTGTGTGTGGGAGTGGGATGGGAAAGAGGGTGGGAGAGAAGGGGGGGGGGGGGGGGGGGGGCAGGCGTGGAGAGAGAGAGTAGTATGTATATATATATGGGTGTGCTTAATAATTATGGGTGTGTTTAAAAATTATGTGCTTAATAATTATGGGGTTACATATTTGTAATTTTCAACGCTTTGAGACTTCGCGGAGAGACATTGGTTCTGGTTTCCTACAACGGTGGAATTTCCGAATTGTGGATGGGAAGGACGTTAGACTGTGGAGAAGCTGACATGCTGTGCATTTTGTATGTGATTCAGTATAGCCATAAACAATGTCTGTGTGACGACACACCTTTACGATCAACAGGAACTGATGACTAACGTCCATGTGGTCGCATAATGTAGGTTTGTCGCAATGAAGATACGTATGTGTAGCCATAAGCGTGTAGTTCATGCTGTTGAATATTTTGAAACTAATTTGACATGGTCGAGTGTGGGTGGAGCTTAGTTAAAGATTGACGGGGCATAGCTAAGACTGGATTCCTCCATTAGTTGTGATGCAAGGAATATTCTCTCGAATGTTTTGAGACCCATTTGACTGGAGCTGTTGCTGGCAAAATATTCACGACATTTCCTGCAGAGGTGTGTTGAAATTAAGACATTGGTATTCCAATGGTTAAATGGTTCGCGGTGCTGCTTGATAATCTGTACGTTCGTGTGAGGTTTCATTCTTGATGTGCGCATTAATTTATCTAATGAAACAAAACAAAACACCAGCATAGCGGAACAAATGCATTGACAAAGTTTCGCATCAGGATTAGATGTCCTTAGAAAAGTTGAATATTTGGCACGTGTCTACTGATTTCCCCTTGCTTTATGGCTTCCGTACACATTTCTATAGCTCAGTTGCATTCGCTCAATAGGCGTTCGTTTATCTCGTATCGATTGTAACAAGATCAGTCTCGTTTGGGTGTAGAGGTGAGTGAACTATTGTCCAATATCATCGTGTAGCCTTTCAACTAGTGCTTCATTCAAAATCTTTCTTTGACTACGTTGAAGGAAGTTCATTATAGCCAGATCTGTATTCATCTAAGCACCTCCATATTGAGTGAAGTTGAAGCCTTTCTCATGACACTAGCTCGATCAAGTGCCATTCATTTAGACCGTGTGGGTGGGTGCATCATTCGATGTCTTTTCTATGCGCATGCTGTCCTCGTTGAAACAGTAACCCGTTAGCCAATCGATCAAATCCGTGAATCCGAGATGTCAATCAAGAATACGTTTCATTATCAAACTGACGTCATAATGAAACTATCCTACGCGTGAGACTGCCACAATATAGCTAGACAAGTACTTAATAAAGGGCATAAATTCTGACCACACCCCGCCCATTTCTGGCTACACCCCGCCCATTTCTGGCTACACCCCGCCCATTTCTGGCTATACCCTGCCCATTTCTGGCTACACCCCGCCCATTTCTGGCTACACCCCGCCCATTTCTGGCTACACCCCGCCCATTTCTGACTATACCCTGCCCATTTCTGGCTACACCCCGCCCATTTCTGGCTACACCCCGCCCATTTCTGGCTACACCCCGCCCATTTCTGACTATACCCTGCCCATTTCTGCTACACCCCGCCCATTTCTGGCTACACCCCGCCCATTTCTGGCTACACCCCACCCATTTCTGGCTACACCCCGCCCATTTCTGACTATACCCTGCCCATTTCTGGCCACACCCCGCCCATTTCTGGCTACAGCCCGCCCATTTCTGGCTACACCCCGCCCATTTCTGGCCACACCCCGCCCATTTCTGGCCACACCCCGCCCATTTCTGGCTACACCCCGCCCATTTCTGGCTACACCCCGCCCATTTCTGGCTATACCCTGCCCATTTCTGGCTACACCCCGCCCATTTCTGGCTACACCCCGCCCATTTCTGGCTATACCCTGCCCATTTCTGGCTACACCCCGCCCATTTCTGGCTATAACCTGCCCATTTCTGGCTACACCCCGCCCATTTCTGGCTATACCCTGCCCATTTCTGGCTACACCCCGCCCATTTCTGGCTATACCCTGCCCATTTCTGGCTACACCCCGCCCATTTCTGGCTATACCCTGCCCATTTCTGGCTACACCCCGCCCATTTCTGGCTATACCCTGCCCATTTCTGACTATACCCGCCCTTTTCTGGCTATACCCCGCCCATTTCTGGCTATACCCGCCCATTTCTGGCTATACCCCGGCCATTTCTGGCTACACCCCGCCCATTTCTGGCTATACCCCGCCCATTTCTGACTATACCCCTCCCATTTCTGGCTATACTCCATCCATGTGTGGCAATACCCCACCCATTTCTGGCTATACCCCGCCCATTTCTGACTATAACCCGCCCATTTCTGGCCATACCCCGTCCATTTCTGGCTATAACTCGCCCATTTCTGGCTATACCTCGCCCATTTCTGACTATACCTCGCCAATTTTTGCCTATACCCCGCCAATTTCCGGCTATACCACGCCCATTCCTGGCTATAAGCCATCCATTTCTGGCTATACCCCGCCCATTTCTGGTTATACCCCGCCCATTTCTGGTTATACCCCGGCCATTTCTGGACATACCCTGCCCATATCTAGCTAAGCTCTGTCCACTTTGTACGCGAGTTTGGATCTATTTTAACAGTCTGAACTCTACATTTCCAGCGTCCTACATTCAAGGTAAGTTTACAGGCAAGCTGTTGAAAATCGTGATTTGATTTGGCCCTGTTGCGGCCTATGGCACCAACTGGCTCCAGTCAAATTATTTTTTTAATCTAATGCAAATTCCAGTTTATCCATCAATCATATGACATCATAATCAACTGCGTGAGCTGTAGGATGACGTCAGAATCAATTGCGTTATGAATGACGTAGCTAAGTTCGTCACGAGCGCTGATGACGGACTAAGCGTTGTTGTACGAATTGTGTGTCTTTACTATGTAATAAACACGCTGTTGAATATTTTGAAACTAATTTGACTGGGCGCTGTTGCTGGCCAGCAACAGCACCCAGTCAAATAAGTTTCAAAGTATTCAGCAGTTTACCTCTATAGTTTTCTGGAAATTGAGATTCAGAATGTGCAGGGATCAATCGATCCGAACACGGGAATAGCGTGGGTGTAGCTTAGATAACAATGGGCGGGTAGGCCCTATGGCTAAAACTGGATTTCTGCATTCATCAGCTTTCCTGTATAGTTGTCATGAAGGTCAGACACTGACATTTCAAGGGTTAAAAGGATGCGCTTGAATGAACAATGTCACGTGGTTTCATCGAGGATTCAATTCGTTGTAAAAAAAAGAAAAACCCCATTCTTTCAAATTACCGTTTCTATGTCTACCAACATAAAATTCCTTCCGTCAAACAAACTTGTTTGTATGGTTTGAAGGGTTAAATGGAGGTAAACTAATTACACTTTAGGAGCACCTTCAACAGAGAGATCCGTGGATTAACCACAGAAAAATTCATTTTTTTCATTGAAAATGTCCATTAGCAGACCAATAGAAGATTATTATTTTGAAAATTTATCACCGGAATGACTGGCTGGCTCATTCCAGTAGTAAATTTTCAAGAATATTCTTTAGCTTGATATGCAAACAGACATTTCCCAAGACCGCTGTAGAATTCGTTTTGGTCGAGTTGAGTGTTAACGCGTTAATTCAATACTCAAAAAAGGGTGCAACATATTCAAGCATTGTGTCTAACACTTACTTAGTAGCAGTAATTGAGGAATCCAGTTTTAGCTATGCACCGCCTATCTTTAGCTAAACTCCACCCACACTTCGCCCGTGTTGGGATCGATCGATCCCTGAACTCCACGACCCTTGATTTCCAGAAACCTATACAGGTTGTTGAATATTTTAAAACTAATATGGCAGCAACAGCGCCCAGTCGGATTAGTTTCAAAATATTCAACAGCGTGTTTATTAAATAGTAAAGATATTCAATTCATACAACAACGCTGGGTCAGTCATCAATTAAGCGTTCGTGACGAACTTAGCTACATCATTCATAACGTAATTGATTATGACGTCACCTTACACGTCACGTAGTTGATTATGACGTCAAAGTGATTGGTGAATAAACTGGAATCGTCCATTAAGTCATTTCAGTACTGCAAGGTCCTCACTGATTCATATGTAACACTCATATCTCCACAGGTCATAACAATAATGTGGCCCATATATTGTTTAAAATTGATTCCAACACAAGAACGGGCAGAGATAGGAAGGCAAACCATGACATAATATAACGCAGAGGATGCGATGAAAAAATTAAAATCCAAACTCGTTTCTTAAATCCACTACTACGAATGATTCCATCACCATCTATCGACGCCCAAAAACTCGTAGATAATCCTTAAATAATCACCATTACTACAAACCATAACACTGTTAATACCATTGCACTGGTAGCTCGCTTGCTACCGTTCAAATATAGTCAGGATACAGATGTGTCGCTTCTTGTTTCATGTATTTACATGTGCTCCTCTTCTTGCTACAAAAGCAGCTATGATGATCAGTACAAGTAATAGACCTGGATAGTCACGCGGCTATCAATTTGCTCTCAATTTGAAAAAGATACGGCAATGGTAGAGTGTAAACAACAAGCCCTACACGGTTGGGACACAACCGACCGGTTCATATCAAGGGTAAAATTACATGTCTGAAAGTTTTTCATAAATGCCCCTAACTTCTTATATATATCTGGGCATTTGGATGATGCTATCCTGGTGTATGTATCATTTCTCTGCACCCTCTTTTGTAAGAAGGGTGTTAACATCACGCAGCCAGACAACCTCATCTAGATCTTATTCAAACAACAAAGCGTTCTAACACGCGTGGATTTACGACCGCCAACATTCCGTCGGGTCGGACCCTGCCAACCTCTGCTGGATAAAAGAAGGCAATTGTGTATGGACACACATTGTTAACATAGGCCACGTCTGAAGGATCCATTTCTATCTAAGTCACGCCAATCTCTAGCTAACCTTCGCCCAGGTGTGCGCGTGTTTGGATCGATGTATATACTTTGAACCCTGAATGACAAGAATCCCAGTTTCAAGGTAATTATACAGGTAAACTGTTGAATATTTTGAAACGAATTTGGCTTGGTCCGAGTCAAATTAATTCCAAAATATTCAACAGACTGTTTTTTTAAACGGCAAAACATACAATTCGTCCACTTGGCGGATTATTCAATGTTCGTGACGGAGCTAGATAGGTCATTGATTACGCAATTTGATTGTGACATTAGCCTAAATCTGACGTCATTGATGATGCTGTCATATACGTGCTAGTATCACAAATCAATTAATAGTACTTATCCACAAATTGGATTAATAGGTTTGAAGAGTAACGGATTCTGTTTATCAGTGAGAAGCAGACACGTAGACGTGCCAGATGATGGACAGCGATTTAGAAACCAACGGCCTGCTATAATCACAACCATGCAAAGACGACCGGATTTGTTGTGTTATTAATGTCAAAGTAGTTATTCTAACGACGCGTTGGACATTGTTGTGCGCTTTTGTCCATGGATGATTTCATATTATATTTAGTTAGATTGTTCAGTTATGATGGCAGTAAATACCATATGCATAAAGGGCAAAGTCTATGTGCATGCATTTATTTTTAAAATACGATCGTAGTTTATGGTATTGTTCTACATGAGAAGATTATTTGCAGCTATGTTGAGGGTTAATAGGCCTGCAGTAGGAAGATAGTTCTACATTAATTAGAATATAGAGGCGTAATGCGAAAGTCGGGAAATGGAGGCCATTTTTAAATCAAAGAAAGCTGAGTATAATTTAAAATTCCACGGCAGTGGGTTATTTTTAATTGAGAATTGTATTTTTGCATGATGATCCATGTGAAATTTATGTGTGGGTTATATATAAGAGGTTATATGTGTGTATGATTACTGAATTCTGTGACTGTAGTAGTAGAAACATTGTACAGCTGCAATCAGTTCTTCTTCGCTTTTGCCCACTGCGTCAAATTCTTTAGCCTCCGCAGCCCCATTCTTGATCTGAGTGTACCGAGTCCTGTTTTCTTGAGGTCACCTCGTAGAATGCTTAACACATTTATGCAATGACGTCCTCTCCTGGCTTTATATTTACTGGCTACAAGTAGGGCGAATTCCAAGGCTCTCTGCGCGGATGGCCAAACATGGACCATCTTTGCTGGGCGACTTTAACAGAGAGATGTATTACACATCTTGTAGAGTGAATCATGGGAAATTATGCTGTCTGGCCATCGGTGTCCAGCGAAGGTGCGTGGGTGTTTGCGGTGGCAGGCATCATGTTTGTGTAGAGCTGCATTTGGAGCTGCCAGTTGTTACAGTTATATAGCATCTAGAATACGTAGGTGGCGTTGTACAAACGTAGACTGTTTGTCATGTGCATCTCGATCTACGAATACCCAGCTTCCACAAAGACTGGAAAGCTGGAAAGCTGTGTTTCCCATGATGGGGCGCGCAGCAATGTCAGCAGTAATGCAGAGCAGTGAGACCAGGATTTTACATTTCCTCCATAGTTCGCCGCCACGAAATCGATAGTCATTTTCTTTAGCCTTGCTTTGTCGATGGGTCTATGTGAGCAAACTCTCTTTTGGATTTATTCATAATGAGATTCTCATTTTTAGTTTGCTTGCAGCTATCGAAACTAGTTCGTCAATGGGTTTCTTTGCCTCGTCTATGAACACCACATCAGCGACATGCGGCATTTCTATATCTAGCGGCAAACCCAGAGTGGACACTAGTGGAAGGGATGGTCTTGTGTAATAATCCTGCACTGAGTTTAATGCTGCAGCGAGGTAGGAGGTGAAAGGTACATGGGATAGAGCGTCTCCCTGTGGAGAGCCGATTCATGTCTCAAACTATGCAGACTTCACTGTCTTGACTTGTACTCTCAACATGGTGCCTGCATGTAGTAGTCTCACTAGTCACACATCATCTTCATTCTAATTGGCCTGGTATTGTACTTCTAGGATCTTTGGGCGCTTAGTTGTCGGAGGCTCGTGGCATGCCAATGCCCATTTGTGGAAATCACAATGTATGGACATATCTACGGACACAAGCCTGTATTGAGCCTATACAATGTCTGCACAGCTGTGTCCATGTTGAAAGCCACTCTGATAGAATCCAGTGAAGTCATCAACTTTCCCTCGGATGTGGCATAGGGTAAATTTGGATTGGATTTTCCGTATGGTGTTGAGGAGCGCAATGGGCCGCAGATTGGCTGGAGAGCCAGGTTGCTTCTTGGACTTGGTAGCGGGATAAGGGTGCCTTGGCCTTCAGTATCGATGGGAAGATGGTGCTTAAATTCTGAATTGATTAGGTATACGTGATCGGTTTTGAGATAATGTCACTTACATATTTGAATAGTTCAGTGCACATGCCATCATGTCCAGGTGAACGTCCATTTTTAAGAGCTTTGAGTTCCTTCTCAAATTCTGTTGCTTCATTTTGTGTTAGTAATTATTTTATAACAGTCGTTCGTGGTGGTGATTTCATCGAAGTTATCTATGTTTAGAAACTATAGGATATAGGCTAAAGGCGGTTCAAGTTGACAGTCATTTTGAGATCCACGATGGCGGCTGTTATGGTGACAAAACAAAACGGCAACAAGGAACTTTGCATTCCTTTATGTTAGATGATTCTTATCTAAGCACTGCTAAGAATGTGTCAAAATACATATATTTTGCCCAGCATGACATAATATTACGTTTCATCAGTCATGTACTAGTTAGCCACTGAGATATGATATCTTAGGAAATCTCTCAATCTATCTAATCTACACAATACCGTACTGTCTAGCCGAATCAATCAATAGGACGACATAATGAAGTCCATCAATGTCATATACAGCTTACGCGCTACGAATTGGAGATGTCATGTGATGGACTAATCACGCGCTTCCCTCCCTTTCAACCTATAGGCAATATTCCAATCACGTGCACTCCCAACCCAGCAACAATATCAGCGAAGCGATCGAATAGCAATAGGGTGCCATCAATTCTGTTCTTTTTTCAAATTCGGTGGCTTTATAATTCCACCGTGCTTTATCCCATCGAATACTGTCCTAAAGGACAATATATGGATAACAAATCAAAGGTCTCTCTAGAACACGAACTTGTGAGCTCAAACCGATGGTCATTAAAGTAAGGATTTCTTTTTAAACAAGTCCCTTATGAAAAGAAATGTTCGTCTGAGACCACAGGATGATGAGTGTGCGCTATCGATCACTTCTCACTCATCAATCATACATCCTTCCTATGTTGCATTATTATGGCATGTATACGTATTGCAGTCCGCACGCGCGCTCACGCAGCCAGGCACGCACGCCCCCACACACGCTCTCCTACCCACCGAACCTCTCCACCACCCACCACCCTCTCTCCCACCACCCACACTCTCGTTCTCACACACACGCGCACGCGCGCACGCACTCACGCACGCACGGACGCACGCACGCACGCACGCTCGTTCGTTCGCTCGCATGGCTGCCCGCCCTGTTGTAGTTCGGATCGACCGGTCGGGTACCGGCCATACCAGCTAACCTGGGTACGCACCGCCTGTCTAGGATTCGTTTCCTGAACACGCCCCTCTGGGTAGAGCTATAAGCGTATATAGGCCTATGGGAGAGAGAGCGTGTCGAAAAACGGCTAAGTTCGTTAAAACTCATTATGCGCATGCCCGCGCCGGGACACTGTTTCTATGGAGCACATAGTTGTGACCTAGATAGGATGGCGCTTTTAGTGTATCAAGCTGGTACTCTGTAATACTTAGTAATTGTCTGTTCCCGTCAAATCTGGCATAGATCAAGACCAGAATTCGACGGGCTTTCCAAATCTGTAGACCATTTCAAAATCGGTTGAGAAATGGCTGAGTTATCCAGGAAAACTCTTCTTGATTATCTTCAAAATATTGCCGTGACGTTATAACCACGTGGACGTAAAGCTTCTAGAATGTTCTAGAACGTTCGACGATGCTATTATTAGCTGTGCGCTGATTGGCTGTTGCTCGAATGATGATTGGATGAACCCTGCGCCTGTGACGTCATAAAGAGTATAAAAGGAGAAGCGATCCAGTGATCGAGAGTATCCTCGACGAGGGGCCGAACAGGTTGGACCTGTACTAGCTACGATCGATAGATATTATGCACATGACTTCAGTTTCCGTCGCGTTCCCGTAGCTACCAATAGCCAACCCACTGCAGTAAAAGCAATTTTGTAGACCCCCTACTCGCGGGAGTAATTTGGAACTTTTGATAATCGTTCACGAATACAACAGCTACATTCGGAACACAAATTTGCAGTGAGGCCTTTACGACCTGAACATGTGAATCTACAGATGTCGACAGGCAGGATGTTCTTTGATGGATGGCTCGCTGGATCTGCCGGCCATGCCTAAAAGTGGTATTTCAAACGACGACGCACCAATCGTGTAGGTTCTTTCGACTTTCGACCGCAGCATGTAAACTCTGCCCGGTGCGTCTTCAGAGCTGGTTGACGTACCCAGCACCGTGAAGCTTTGTTTTGTATCTTCATTTGCCTCTGACAACCCCCGCTTGTTACGGGATGTTTTCACCTTCCATCCGTGCCATCGGTGTATGGGAACTTTCTTCACCACATAGTACTATTTTATCTTTTACTAACTGCTCGTTAGACATTCTATTAGGTCTACAGCACTAAGCGATGTATACTCCTCCCGCCATGAGTGTTCGTGCGGAAGTCTTGTTTGCGGACAACAGCTCACAGGAACCAACCTGCGGGAACCAGCCTGCAGGAATTTTCCAGCTTCCGGAGAGCGCATCATCTCAGGTCAACTATGGATTGACGTGTCAATTTCAGTAATACGGTCGCCTAACTTGGGAATGACTACCAAGTATTCAAGTAACTATACTTCACACTTTAATTATTTCTCTATATAGGCTTTGTTAATTATATCGTATCCGTGAAAATGGTCCCCGAGGGCTAAAAGGAACCATAACAGTCTTAGGACCGATAGTTATAATTTCTGTATTTGTTAATAGTTATTATCATTTTCTTCAATGTGTTGCTAACCGCACTATAGTAAGTTCGTTAACCTGTATTAATATATATATATCTTAATCGTTTGACACCGTATTGTTTGTTCTGGTTAGATTATGTATGTATATGGTCAGTGGCCATCCGTTAACTTGTTTTGCTTAGTTGTAGAAAATATAGGACTGCAGTGCACGTAGGAAACACTATACAGCAACATTTATATATGCAGCATTTTCTCCCGCCACCAACAATTTTTCACTGAGGTCACTGTCCATGCTATAACTCAGTTTAGCCTGGCATGCTACCGACTAAACCTTTTCCATTCAGCTCGATAGGACAGGTTCGAAATGATTAGAGACACTTTCTTCGTTACATACTGTGTAATATTCTTCTCTTCTGGCAGTGCGATAATCTAGCCCCGCACTCCAGTAAGACTCATAACTAAAGATTTTGTCTCTCTTTATATTCCTCTTAGCCTTGTGGCTTCTTAATTGCTTGGATGTCCCTATCCGCACCATGGGCTGATCCGACTCTGGGAAACTATTGGGGTTTCCGAGCGGTGATGGCCAGGGTGTGGTGTCACATACACCTCCCCGCATATCTTCGGATACTTAGTAGTTAGCACTTTAAGCCAATGTAGGAAAGCACTGCGAAAACACATGTATTAATTATTATTTTATATACTGACAATCCTCCCGCACAGCAGTGCAAAACTCGCAACTTGTATATAACCCTAATGAAAGGTAAAATGGTTAGTTCCATAGGACCCGGTGACGGGCAAGATACGTATTCTGACCGAATTCTGTTAAAATGTCTGGGCATGATATTTAGATCTGCCACGCCCTTGCGAGAAGGATATTTAGGGTATGCATTCGTCTCTCTTACCCCCACCATAAACGATAGGAAATATGGCCTAATAATGCTTTCGTGAAATGTAAACCATGTCTTGGAATGTTTCATGAGGTTGCGAATTGGAATGTCCGGATTCTCACCCAGTTCGGAGATCCCACTATGTAACATGTATGAGTGCTGTCTACAGTATTGATGTCCTCGGGCATCTGTTCTCCGTGACAGGCGTGTCTAATGGCTAGGTAGGTATCAGCCAGTTGCGGCCTAAACTAATTCTTGTTCTGAAAACAACTAAAAGGAATTAAGCAAAGCAGAAGGCCCACAGAAATAAAGCGGCAACTACTAACTCAGCGTATTAGGAATCACATAAGATGGTGACGAAGGAATCCATCGGGAATCTTCCGTTCCGTCTTCACATAAAACAGTACGCACCCCTATAGTCATAATCTCACTAGGTATGGTATTTTCTTTCTACAGCATTTTTGTTTGAAATATTAGAGTGGGCCCATTTTTGCCTACTATTCTTTTCCCGCTTTAAGCCGTGGCAACACCTTCCCGAGATGGAGGCCCACGGGAGGTACTTGCCTCTCGCAAGGATTCAGCGACGATGGTCCACGCCAGGATAATAGTCCTCACCCAAACTAGCACTAGGAGTAGTGCCCGCGTGAGGCACATCACTTTTTCGTCTGAGATAACCTTCTTCCTTTCAGCTTAGAGGTGTAATAACTTATATTAAGTTAAATGGCTATGTCTCGTGTATGGGAGCCTCTCTTGCGGGGATACGTCTGTGTACCTACAAGACTGTGTGGTACCTCCGGGAGCCCCATGTTTAAACGTTCATCTACCTGCCTCTATGTCTTGTATTTTCGTATGCTCTTACTGTAGTTTCATCTAGCATATTTTTAGTTAGTTAGGTAAACGCATTGTATAGACATTTTTAGGTCACCAAATCAAATCTTGTAAGTCCATAGATCATTAATTTGCTATGGACATGCATACTGGTGACACAAATTCTTGGGATGAGACCGTTGTGTTTAATGTTTGCGACGGTAGCCTCATACGACTGATTTTCAGCTCACTGACTATGCCAGAGATTCTGCAGGATCAACAACTCTGCATTATAACCTGTTTTCGCCTGTTAGCGATGGCACCTTTAGAGATGCCTCACAAGCGGTAACAGAATTTGAACCATCTCAGACGTCCGCGACAGGACAACTCCAGCAGGGCCGAATCGTAGGCACATCCGACAAAGACCCGACTACAGGCATATCTACAGCCCTTCAGACTACTATCGTTCACCCGTGTCATCCACGGAGACAGTATGGCCGGGTGATAATCCACCACATAGACAACCTCCCGCACCACCCCCTTCTAGTGAAATGCTATATTCAAGGGGAACACTGCGGAGTCATCGGGAGGAATCGGCACCACCATTTCGCCGGTATATCAGTCATGCCACATATCATAACCATCAGCCAATTGCACCACTACCATATGAGGAACGACAGTCCTCACCACGGGGAGGAATGACCACGCACTCTTCACCACAATCCGCCGCCCGTTCATAGACCCATGCCGGTCTATGGCTCAACAAATGGGGCGGACTCAGTAAATTGTAGTACGCATGTCCTAGCTCCTCGGCATCGATGGGAGACACCAACACCACCGCCACTGGCATCATGACCAACTTCAGTTCAGTCATCGACTTCTCAGATACCCGCACCACCCGGATTTCAACATCTTCACTCTTCCTGCCGTTTTGGCCCAATTATAAAATCCAGTTCGAAATAATAAGTCGGACTAACCACTGGGACGATAGAGAAATGGGTGAGTATCTCGCAGCAAAACTTTCGGGAAAAGCCCTGCAAGTTCTTGCGGATCTGGGAACAGATTGTACACCCACTTACACACAGTTGGAACGAGCACTCACAGAGCGATTTGGCGACACAGCTCTCAGAGAAACTAGTCATCTTCAACTTAAAAATCTTCGATGACGCGTGGGAGAAACTCTTCCTGAGTTAGCTAGCCGAAATCGGAGGCTACTCACCCGCGCATATCCGAGCACCAATACGGAGGGCGTACTTCACTTGCATCTCGATACTTTCATCGATGCATTAAGCAGTGAACCCGCTCCAAAAGAAAAGCTATTTCTCGGCGACCATGGAAGTTTAAGCCAATTAATGGCAACCACGGTTCATATTGAGAACTTTCTAGAGCAGGAGAAAAATAACTGATGCCAACTCCATCCTATCAATGAGATAGAGGGTGCAGCTATCGCCCCGCCCGCTAGTGCTCCCCCCAGATCAGCAACACCAACCGCACAGAGACCACCACCATCAGATATGCAGAAACTCAGTCAGAATCAAGCGCCTGGATGAAGGGGCCGTGCCCGCAGAGGAGGGTGAAGCGGAGATCCAGGGCACGGGAACCAGTGCAACAACAACAACAACGGCAATATGAGAGAGCGGATAGAAGAGATCAAAAAGCAGATCTCCGCACTCACCAATTTGGTAACCACACTCAGCACCAACCTCGCCACCGTTTAGGTCAGCAAATACTACCAGCACCGCACCCCCCACTGAACACCTGTTTCGGATGCGGACAGCCAGGACATTGGAGGGAGCTGTGTCCTAACAGACCTCCTTCCACAACGCCTGCTCCGGACCGCATCACACCGCAACCAGAGGAAACATTAAAATCTAAAGAGCCACATCGGTGCCTGCATTCCTCTCTCGGCTCAACTGTGGCTTTCACATAACAACGTTCAGTGGCCACACATCATCCACAGAAAGTAACGGACACATCAACACCAAAAAGCTGGGCTTCCAATATGTCCGTGCCTACATTGCCTCCCCCATCCGCAGCAAGGACATCCCCTTCTTTTTCCATACACGACAAACCTTCTTTTCTATGTAGAACGGCAGTGGTGGGCTGTAGTACCTCCGCTGAGACAACGTTTTTGAAAGCACCACGTCCCACCACCAAGACACTAGATTCTCAGTGCCCTCTGGTGGTATGTAGACCACGACCCCAATCAGCATCAGCTTCTGAATCCACAGGCAGTAGCGATTCGGGCGAGACAATTCATTCCGCCTCATGGATTCACAAACGCTGCCATAGATGGTGGAATGCACACCCATGGAGACCGCACTGTTTCTTCTGTGCTTCAACAAGACATCCTATGAAGCATTGCCGGAAATGGCTTGCACAGGTAGAACTTATCCGTCATCCTGTACGTGCTGCTGTCTATACCAATACTGCTCACACAGAAACGACAACAACACCACCACCATTGCTACCCCCCAGCTCCATCTTCCCTGCAGCGTACACCCCAGCGGAGATGACGAACTGGCCCATCTGCAACATTACGAGAAGCAATATGGAAACAGTCAGAATATATACAGAGTGATGCTGCTCCAATGCCATTATCGTGGACAGCATCATTGGAAACTCTTCCGCAGGTTCATCGAAAGGTAATCTACAAATGTGCCTGTCTGTTTAGTGGCGTTTCCACTAGCGCCACCGTCGACACTAGAGCTTCTATAACAGTATTTAACCAGTGCTTATATGAGAACATCCCACCTCATAAAAAGCCCCCCCCCCCCTTAAGCCTACAAATATTTACCTACAGACGGCTACGGGAGCAGATGTACCCATGGCCGGTGTGGTAAATTTAGTCATTCAAATTGAGGAGATGCAATTCATTCAGAGAGTTGTCATCGCATCCATTCATAATGACGCCCTACTTGGCTCTGATTTTCTCAGTGCCAGCGAAGCCATCATACACTGCAGACAACAGGAACTCGACATACACGGCCGGCGAATACCTCTCGGACCAGCATCGTCATTATACTATCAAGTACCGCCACGGTTGAACCAGGACAGGAACGGATCCTATAGGCCACCGCACCACAGTTAGGAAGCAACACACACATCGCCATGCTGGAACCCGATCCTGAGTATATGATCGCCTCACAATGCGCAAGTCCCTGCATAATAGTTGACGCTACTGATAAATGGAAAATATCCTTTAGAGTGTTCAATGGTACCGCAGATCCCATCACTCTGGAACCGGGAGTATGCTGCAGACATTTAGTGGACATACTTTCACTGGAAACACCTGCACTTTCTGATACAACACCACCACTGACTGATGATTTACCCCAACATCTACATGATTTATATCTACATGCCACTGTTGACTTATTGCAATCACAAAAACGAGAAATTCGGAAACTATTACATAAATATCGCGATAGTTTTTCCTCTGGAGATATGGATCTCGGAGAAACTTATCTTGTATGACACTCCATCGATACAGGCAATAATCGCCCCATACAACAACCCGTACGACGTCTTCCCATTCACAAAGAAGCTGAAGTACACCAACAAGTGAATGACATGTTGCGAACGGGCATTATTGAACCATCTGCTTCTCAATGGGCTAGCCCTATAGTGCTAGCTGGCAAAAAGGATGGAACCTTGCGGTTTTGTATCGACTACCACCACCTTAATGATCTTAGCATTAAAGATGCTTATCCGTTACCTCAGATAGACCAGGCCTTGGATTTCTTGTCCGGAGCCAAGTGGTTTTGTACCCTTGATTTAGCTAGCGGTTACTGGCAAGTAGCCATGGATGAAGCTGATATGGAAAAGACAGCATTCGTTTGTAGGGACGGCCTTTTCCAATTCCGCAAGATACCCTATGGGTTGTGCAATGCTCCCGGAACTTTTGAACGACTCATTGAGCAGGTATTGACTACCCTGCCATGGGAAATCTGTCCCTGTTACATCGATGACGTTATATAGTCTTTGGACATACGTTTGAGCAAACCTTAAACAATTTGGACACCGTGCTTTCCCGCTTCCGCACGGTCAATTTGAAACTCAAACCAAAGAAATGTCATGTCTTCAGACAGAGCGTCGAGTTCCTGGGACACGTCATATCCGGTGATGGAGTAGCTACGCAGCCATCAAAAACTACGGCAGTAGCAGAGTGGCCTCGGCCCTCTTCAGTTATGGAGACACAGAGTTTCCTTGGCCTATGCCAGTACTATCGCCATTATATCCGACATTTCAGCGGGATTGCTTCACCCCTCTACCGGATCACCGAGAAAGATCGACCATTTGAGTGGACGAGTGAGTGTGAAGGCTCGTTCAAGGTGCTGAAGGAACTCTTGACGACCGCCCCAATTCTTGCTCACCCTAATCCAAATCTCGATTTCATCTGAGACACTGATGCATCAGATTTCGCTATCGGCACAGTTCTATTACAGGTTACAGAAGACGGAACAGAGCAGGTGTTGGGTTACGGTTCACGTACTCTGAATAAAACAGAGAAAAGATACGCAACCACCAAGTGAGAATTATTGGTGGTGGTCCATTTCATCAAATATTATAAACACTTCCTGTACGAGTGCCCTTTTACACTCCGTACAGACCATGCCTCACTACGGTGGCTCAGGAACTTAAAAAATCTGGAGGGCCAGATAGCGAGATGGCAGGAATCCCTGCAGGCCTATAACTTTAACGTTGTTCACCGTCCCGGAAAATTGCATGGAAATGCTGATGCCTTTAGCAGAATCGGCGCGGAGGCTGAACATGAAGAGGCCGACACCATGACACAGCCATCTGTTCCCCGAATTGAGGTGTGCAGAGTGGAATAAGGAGAAAATCGCACACCACCAAACAACAGACGTGCAAACACGAAATATATACGCGTGGATTCAGGAGGGGGTACGTCCTCCTAAGGAATCGGTGACACCTTTATCCCCCCACGGCGAAATATTATTACCAACAGTTCGAAGAATGTCAATTAATAAATAACGTTCTGTACATTAATGACCATTTGGTAGTTCTGGAAAGTTATTAAGAAATTATATTGAAACAACTACACGATAACGCCAGACATCTGGCCATGGAAAGGACTGTTGCCCGTATCAAACTGAGATTCCACTGGATCGGGATTTGCGATAGTGTCAAGGCATGGGTTGCCAAATGTATCCCATGCCAAAGACGTGCTGTTGGCCAACACCATATCGCACCATCTCAAATTAAGATTGTTGGTGCACCGTGGGAGCGAGTGGCTATCGATGTGCTCGGACCTTTGAATACGATGGATGATGGAAATAAATACATCCTCGTGTTACAAGATTATTTTATGAAGTGGGTAGAAGCATTTGCTTTGACGCACCAAGAGGCATCCACTGTAGCGGAGGTCATGGGCAGTAATGTGTTCTGCCATCTTGGTTTGCCTTATGAGTTGCACTCCGATCAAGGAAGTAATTTTGAGAGCCGGCTCATATCAGAGCTCTGCAAATTATTCCATATCATCTAAACAAGGACAACACCGTACCACCCCCGGAGTGATGGGATGGTAGAGAGATTCAACAGAACTCTCGCGGAGATGCTTACCAAGGAAACATGCCTCGATTGTAGAGACTGGGTCCTACGGCTCCCGTATGTACTCATGGCTTACCGCACTTCGGAATATTCCAGCACGGGCTATACCCCTACTCGGTTAATGTTAGGCCATGAATTAGCCTTACCCCTGGACCTGGCCATGCCACGGATACCAGGGGAGAAAAATTCACCAACTCTCTATGTTGAACTCTTACAGAAAAAGATAGAACAAGCTCATGAGTTAGTGAGAGAAACCCTATCCATTGCACACCGGCGGCAAAAGACATGGCATGACCGGAGGGTGCATGGAGAGCCATTGAAGCAGGAAGAATGGTTTGGGTACACGATTCATTTCAAACGACGATGCACCAATCGTGTAGGTTCTTTCGACTTTCGACCGCAGCATGTAAACTCTGCACAGTGCGTCTTCAGAGCTGGTTGACGTACCCAGCACCGTGAAGATTTGTTTTGTATCTTCATTTGCCTCTGACAACCCCCGCTTGTTATGGGTTGTTTTCACCTTCCATCTGTGCCATCAGTGTATGGGAACTTTCTTCACCACATAGTACTATTGTATCTTTTACTGACTGCTCATTAGACATTCTATTAGGCCTACAGCACTAAGCGATGTACTCCTCCTGCCATGAGTGTTCGTGCGGAAGTCTTGTTTGCGGACAACAGCTCGCGGGAACCAACCTGCAGGAACTTTCCAGCTTCCGGGGAGCGCATTATCTGACGTCTCAATTCCAGTAACACGGTAGCCTAACTTGGGAATGACTACCAAGTATTCAAGTAACTATACTTCACAGTTTAATTATTTCTCTATATAGGTTTTGTTAATTATATCGTATACGTAAAAACGGTCCGATGACCAAACGGAACCGTAATGGTCTTAGGACCGATAGTTATGATTTCTGTATTTGTTAATAGTTATTATCATTTTCTTCAATATGTTGCTAACCACACTATAGTCGGTTTGTTCTGGTTAGATTATGTATGTATATGGCCAGTGGCCATCCGTTAACTTGTTTTGCTTAGTTATAGAAAATATAGGACTGCAGTACACGTAGGAAACACTATACAGCAACATTTCTATATGCATCATTTTCTCCCGCCACCAACAATTTTTCAGAGGTCGCTGTCTGTGCTATAACTCTGTTAAGCCCGGCATGCTACCGACTAAACCTTTTCTATTCAGCTCGATAGGATAGGTTCAAAATGATTCGAGACGCTTTCTTCGTTACATACTGTGTAATATACTCTTCTGTTCTGGCAGTGCGATAATCTATCCCCGCACTCCGGTAAGACTCATAACTCTAAGATTGTGTCTCTCTTCATATTCATCTTAGCCTTGTGGCTTCTTAATTGTTTGGATGTCCCTATCCGCACCATGGGCTGATCCGACTCGGGGAAACTATTGGGGTTTCCGAGTGGTGATGGCCAGGGTGTCGTGTCACATATACCTCCCCGCGTATCTTCAGATACTTAGTAGTTAGCACTTTAAGCCAATGTAGGAAAGCACTGCGAAAACACATGTATTAATTATTATTTTATTTACTGACAGTCCTCCTGCACCGCAGTGCAAAACTGGCAACTTGTATATAAACCTAACGAAAGGTAAAATGGTTAGTTCCATAGGACCCGGTGACGGGCGAGATACGTATTCTGACCGAATTCTGTTAAATGTCTGGGCATGATATTTAGATCTGCCACGCCCTTACGGGAAGGACATTTACGGTGTCCATTCGTCTCTCTTATCCCCACCATAACGATAGGAGACATGGCCTAATAATGCTTTCGTGAAATGTAAACCATGTCTTGTAATGTTTCATGTGGTTGCGAATCGGAATGTCCGGATTCTCACCCAGTTCGGAGATCCCACTATGTAACATGTATGAGTGCTGTCTACAGTATTGATGCCCTCGGGCATCTGTTCTCCATGACAGCCGTGTCTAATGGCTAGGTAGGTATCAGCCAGTTGCGGCCTAAACTAATTCTTGTTCTGACGACAACTAAAAGGAATTAAGCAAAGCAGAAGGCCCACATACATAAAGCGGCAACTACTAACTCAGCATATTAGGAATCACATAAGACGGTTACGACGGAATCCATCGGGAATCTTCCGTTCCGTCTTCACGTAAAACAGTACGCACCCCTATAGTCATAATCTCACTAGGTATGGTCTTTTCTTTTTACAGCATTTTTGTTTGAAATATTAGAGTGGGCCCATTTTTGCCTACTATTCTTTTCCCGTTTTAACCCATGTCGACACCTTCCCGAGACGGAGGCCCGTGCGAGGCACTTGCCTCTCGCAAGGATTCAGCGACGACGGTCCACGCCAGGATAATACTCCTCACCCAAACTAGCACTAGGAGTAGTGCCCGCGTGAGGCACATCACTTTTTCTTCTGAGATAACCTTCTTGCTTTCAGCTTAGACGTATAATAACTTATATTAAGTTAAATAGCTATGTCTCGTGTACGGGAGCCTCCCTTGCGGGGATACCTCTGCGGGCCTACGAGTCTGTGTGGTACCTCCGAGAGCCCCATGTTTAAAAGTTCATCTACCTGCCTCTATGGCTTGTATTTTCGCATGCTCTTACTGTAGTTTTATCTAGCATATTTTTAATTAGTTAGTAAACGCATTGTATAGACTTATATATTTAGGTCACCAAATCAAATCTTGTAAGTCCATAGATCACGAAATTGCTATGGGCAGGCACACTGGTGACACAAATTCTTGGGATGAGACCGTTGTGTTTAATGTTCGCGACAATGGTCGCATGACCCACCGGAATGATTGAGTTCCACCAGCCTTAGGAGCCGGTTTTTGTTTCCCGCAGGGCAATCTTGTTCCAGGTCCATCACCCCGAGACCGGATGCTATCCAGCGTCATCACTCGTCATGCACTTGCGGCGTGCCGAGTCGACATGAGAACATCGAGAACGGCCCGACACTAGCCCGGATGAGCTACACTAGCCTCCCCCTCTTCTCCTCTTTCCTCTCCTCCCACCCCCCCCCCTCCCCCGCCCCCCCCCCTCCACACTCTACTCCCCTCCTCCCCATAATCCGCCCTTCTTCCCGTCCCTCTCTCTTCATGTCCCGTTCTCCTCCTCCTTCCTCTCTCTCCCTCTGCTCTCTCTCTCTCTCCCTCCCTCCTCACTCTCTCTCTCTCACCCCTCTCTCTCTCTCTCTCTCTCTCTCTCCCGTCGCTCTCTCTCTCTCTCCCTCCCTCCCTCCCTCTCTCTCTCTCTCTCTCGCTCTCTCTCTCCCGTCTGCCCCCCGTCTCTCTCTCTCTCCCTCTCTCTCTCTCTCTCTCTCTTTCTTCTCTCTCTTCTCTCTCTCTCTCTCCCTCTCTCTCTCTCTCTTCTCTCTCTCTCTCTCTCTCTCTCCAGTCGCTCTCTCTCTCTCTCTCTCTCCTCTCTCACTATCTTCTCTCTCTCTCTCTCTCTCTCTCCCTCCCTCCTCCCTCTCTCTCTCTCTCTCTCGCTCTCTCTCTCCCGTCTGCCCCCCCGTCTCTCTCTCTCTCCCTCTCTCTCTCTCTCTCTCTTCTTCTCTCTCTCTCTCTCTCTCCTCTCTCTCTCTCTCTCTCTCTCTCTCTCTTCTCTCTCTCTCTCTCTCTCATCTCTCTCCTCTCTCTCTCTCTCTCTCTCTCTCTCTCTCTCTCTCTCCTCTCTCTCTCTCTCTCTCTCTCTCTTCATCTCTCTCTCTCTCTCTCCCTCCCCCCTCCCTCCCTCCTCCACCCCCCTCCCTCCCTCCCTCCCTCCCTCCCTCTCTCTCTCTCTCTCTCTCTCTCTCTCTCTCTCCTCTCATCTTGATGGGATAGGAATAGGCCAATTATATTTTCTAAAATAATAAATCAAACTACACAATTTTTGTTATCATTAGTGTATGTCAACATTCGCTTGGCGAGACAATGATATTGAATCAATGTTTTGCTTTTAATTATTGACTTTGCATAGCAAGTTTCCGTATATGGTAAATATCTGTAGCCTGCATTCGATTGATTTTTCATAGAATAAATGTCATATGTGCTCCTGTTAGCCGTTACGAATAACGTCTATAGTCACTTGTCCATAGCCGTCATAGAATATGAATAGCCACGTGTAAATAAACTACGAACAACGTTTATTAACGATGCAAAATCAGTTCAACGCCCACCGCAACTTACCCACGCAATGTGGCACATTTTATTATTCGCACCCACCCCTTGTGAAGACACATGACAAAATTGACCTTTCCAGTTTTAGCTATGCCCGGCCCATCACTATCTAAGCCCCACCCACACATCGCTCGTATTGGGATCGATCGATCCCTGAACTCCTTGACTATCAATTTCCAGAAAACTATACAGGTAAGCTGCTGAATATTTTGAAACCAATTTGACTGGGTGCTGTTGCTGCCTAAGGCAGCAACAGCACACAGTCAAATTAGTTTCAAAATATTCAGCAGAATGTTTATTAAATAGTAAAGACATACAATTTTGCACAACGTGTCGGACTATTAAGCGTTAAAGACGACGACTAAATCGAGTCATTCATGCCATAATTAATTATGGCCTCATCCTACATGTCGCTTAGTTGATTATGACATCATATGACGGATGGATAAACTGTTAGTTGATGGGCTTTAACAACATGTGTATGACGTAAGGCCTGATTCCATTACAGCGGATTACCGTCACGGAAACCGCGACGATAAACCGCGTGAGATTGGATTAATGAAGTTCTATAGAACTGATTCCACTAGTGCGGCGCTGTGAAAACCACTCAATATCCACGCTGCGGCTCCGCCAGGCATTAAATTTGGAATGCCAAAATAGCGATCTGAGCGGGATTCCGACGCGGTTTTGTATATCATCAACCAATGAAATATCATGTAATTAGCGATGACATCATCGCGTTGATATAGATGTCAGAAAAAGGACGTCTACATGTACATTCATTTAGTAAAATGGCAGACAACGTAGAATTTCAGTTTAACTCAGATAAAAAATTTACTCTTACGTTAAGCATATTGCTAATCTCTCCTCTGATGTGATTGGTTTCCTGAATCGTGTAGTCTCCTTCGTCAAATCAGATTTTAGCAGTGCAAGTAACTCATTGAATTGGTTTGGTAGCATCCGAAAATATTGGAAAAACTTATCTTCGTATCCAAATAATTCCCTAACTAGGTGATGATATTCTCCGAATATTTTACGTGATTTGATTATATCATAAACCCAATACTTATGTTTTCGCTTTCGTTGTTTTTTGCTGTACAGATCCATTACTAATATGTCGGTAAACTCAGAATCTGAGTCCTCAGCCATGTTGATATGAAGGCTCTTGAATTATCAAATGAATGACATGCAAAAAGCGATTCGGTACAGTTGTACGATTTCTCGCTCTAATGGAAACAATATATCGCGTTCAGACCGCATGCGGATTTCCCTTCGTACTTTAAGCACGCGCATTATCGCTGGCATGTTTCCCTGTCGGTATCTCCAGCGAAATGAAAGAATAAACGCATATATTATGCCGCTTATATGGACGCAAACAACGCGGGTATTCCGCACACCAAAAAGCCTACGCCTACCGCATCCGCATCCTAGCTTAAGTCTTGCCCCTCACCCCAAGAGAGGGCAAGTTAGATAGATGTTGGGGAGAGGCCGGGGTCTGGTGTGGTGGGGTGTACTCCAGTGACGTTCTTAAGCTGTGGTCCTGGTTCGTATCTCTATGAGCGACTGCAGAAATGATAGTGAAGTATAAATAAAAACCAGCTTAGATATCTCTTGAATGGAAAATTAAGGACTCGATTTTGTCAAACAAAGCAATAACGTCACGCGCACGTATCTGTCGTGAACAGTTACGTCGCCAAATCTCTAATTATACATCGTGTTGCTGAATGAAGATGTCCAACTATCTGACGAGAAGTCGCAAAACACGTGACGCGGAAAAAATTTAATATACAATAAGAATGCATCTCGAAGATAAAATTAACAATGGAATTTATCAGAGCTGTCACAAATATATATGACGTCATAATCTATTAGCCCTACGCCACATGTCGGCTAGCTTCAGAATCAAAATACATCATGAATGACGTATAGATGTTATGAACATTGAAAAGTCCGTCAAGTGTACGAATTGTATGTCTTTGGTGGCTTTACTATTTATTAAGCATTCTATTAAACAGTAACGAAACCAATTTGACAGGGTGTTGCCTGCCTGCAGCAACAGCACCCAGTCAAATTAGTTTCAAAATATTCAACAGCTTACATGCATAATTACCTTGAAAATGAGATATATCTTTAATTGTATCCCTCTATTATACCCTTCCACGCGTGATCAACTCCAATTTTTCTTCTGTAAGGTCCGTAAACGGGGCAGTATTGATTCGTCTTTCATCCGGGTAACGGGATAAAGTTGAACATTGACATTGATGAAAATTTGAAGAATTATCTCACCACGGTGAAACAATTTCATGGTAATTATACAACTAACATGGTGAATACTCCGAAACTAATTTGCCTGGGTGCGGTTGTTGCCTATGGTCAAATTAGTTTCAAGATATTTAACAGAATGTTTATTAAATAGCAACGATATCCAATTCGTGCCCTTGACTGACTATTCAATGTTCATGGGAAAAGTAGTTACGTCATTCATTAGGCATTTGGATTGTGACGTCAGTATACCTATGACATAATTGATTATGACGTCATAAATGTAACCGATAGATCAGATTCATTCATTTAATTGTGACTGCAACACATGTATTAGGATTATTCATCTGCACGGCATGGTTGCTGGGTTACGAGTACATATGCCTCATAACAATGGACCTTTCCGGTTTTCGCTGCAAGGACAAAATGGTACTGCTGCATTTTTATGTTGATCGGAGGCTGTTAAATGTGTGAAATAAAGACAAGTTTAACGAGCCATTCTTCCTATAGTTACAAGTACTCCCCTTATATGGGAGGAATTAATCCTATGACTTCTAGGCCGAAAAGCAAGGAAATATTCACATAAGAATGACCGAATCACCTGTAAAACTTTTTGGTTGTGGTCATCCACCGCCTGTGACGTCACCAAATAGTATAAAAGGAGGAAGCGCGCTCTGAAACTTTGTCTTCACGTCAAAACTCAACACCAAGGAAGAACATAGCATTAGGCTTCTTTCGTGTCGCAAACTAAATTCTGCTGCTTTTCTTATTATTATTTTGTTATTGTATTTGGCCTGGAAAGTTATAAACCATGAAGAGATAGGACGTTAGGTTTTGAATAAAGTTCCCGCAACTAACTACCATGCGGGAACGAGATGTCACTTCTTGAAGATCTAGCGTTGTCGGACTCTGAAGAAGAAGAAGGATCGGTGCCAGTTCCAACTCATTGTTGACTAGCGGAGAGCCATGTACCAGAACTTTCACTAGGAAATCCGACCACACCCTTCATATTAATAAGGACCATCTCTTCCAGTCAGCCTTCTGTGTGATGTGCCAGTATCTCTACGCCACTACTCGCTACGGGATCACTCACGTGCTCTGTCATCACCATCGTGTGTTGGAAGTGACGTTAGTTCCTGGGGAAGAGAACAAGGATCGTGGTATTCTAGCCACTCGATTCGAATCTCGGCTCCGAGTCACGGTTCTCCCGACA
The DNA here is from genome assembly GCA_034401795.1 of Chaetoderma sp. LZ-2023a. Lineage (NCBI taxonomy): Eukaryota > Metazoa > Mollusca > Caudofoveata > Chaetodermatida > Chaetodermatidae > Chaetoderma > Chaetoderma sp. LZ-2023a. The sequence continues at coordinate 66,310,458 of CM067374.1, forward strand.
GAGAAAATGGCCTGCATGAAAAACACCATGCATAGATATCCCGTTGGACATCGTCTTCCCGTGGCTACAGCAAGTAACGTACCGCGAGCCAGACATGAAATTCTGCCCGCAGTCGCATCCGGAAGTGTTACGCCGGTACCTATCACTTCATCCACACGATCCTGAAGCAAAGTAGGAAGCAGAAATCTCCCGTAAAATCCAGTACAGCTGCTCCCGCATCAGTTACTACCCAGCCAGCTATGGTTACCACACCCGCCACCGTAGAATCGCAGACAGTAGTAGCCAGTCAGCCAATCTCAGTGGTGATTATGACACCTGCGGAGATAGACATTTCCAGTTACCCACAGTCTCCATCTCCACCTGAACTTACCATAGACGAAGGACCGGGACCATGACAGCCTGTGACAATCAGCGTAACTCCGACCCATGTTATTCAGCATCCACCTCCTTGCCTTTCTGACCCTGCAATCAGGAAGGGAACCACGCCGGAACGACCATACGCGGGAAAAAGACGGATTGCCCACACCCAGGATATCTATCCCGTTACTAACATTACTGCTAGTCGTCTCCTGCCGTATCAGTTTCCACACCACGTCTCCAGCCGACTGTACAGCTCACCACCATCACCACGACAACTACAGCGACCACCACGCCAGCTACAACCGCCAACATCATGACAGCTACAATCACCACAACATCAGCAACATTGGCAACTACTAGTACCGCCACTGCTACACGAACGGATATCTTGGAACCAGCGGTAACTGTGAGAGACATCATGGACACCCATATTTCTGGCAACATCACTTTGGATGTTTCGGACAGTGCCAATAATAATAATGATGAGAGCATTTCAGCAATGACAGTGCATCCACCGCGACCTACCACCATCAGTCGCAGGACCCAAACTCAATGGGGAAATTTCGCTGCTGGAAGTGTAATCATGTGTAATTCAGCAGAAACGTTAATAGGCGATTCACGGAAATGTGTTAATTATTACTTTATTTTTTAAATACTTTTCTTCTTGTTATATATGTTAGATCAATTGAATCCCATCCCTAGGATGACTATGGTTATCCAACACAGCTGCACACTTTAAGTGCCCGGCTGTGTCTCATACAAATTGAGCACTGCGGACTCTAATGTTGTAAGAACGTCTTGTGCGATGTAAAGAATACAACCTCCCACAGTGCAATAACGTCACAATCCCGTCATGCAGTCTCAGTCGCGCTGCGGCTGCCTGATAAACCAGTTTTTAAGTTATTATTATATATCTTATTTTTCTTATTATTTTTCTTCCTGTCTTAGACGTCAGGACGAATATGGGGTCAGCGAGAGCTGCCTGTTGCGGACCCGCAAGGACGGGCCGCAAATAGATATTTTAGATATATATAATAATAATACTTGGTGATACGTGTTGCGTGCCCCTTTATTTACCCGAGGTACGCAAGTAATTCGGTGTGATTAATAAAAACATACCTCATAAGGGTATGTTACATAGGCAATATTTATATACCTTGTCTTTTTCTTATTATATTTTTATATATATTTATAATCTTAAATTGTGGTACGGTGGAGCTTGGGTGTTCTTTGCGGAGATTATGATTATCCACACTCAACAGGAACACCCATGCGAGCTACTGTTTAGGATCATATACTAAATAAAGTTATAGCACGCACCGTAATATTAATAATAAAAAGAACACAAAAAAAGAAAGGCCTTAAAAAAAATTCCAGGTCAAAAATTGAAAACCAAAAGTATGCCTCCCCTCCTCTTGGTACCCCTATGTGCTCTGTCTCTTGAATATGCGTCTATGCGTCACTACTCCTCTCCGGCCACGCGCCTACATGGGAAGTCTATGATTCCCGCCTAGTGTACGTCCATGCGTCAATCCACCATACGCGATCATTTGCCATGGATGTCAAACTAGGAGGGGGGGAGGGGGGGGGGTGTAGTTCGGATCGACCGGTCGGGTACCGGCCGTCCCAGCTAAGCTCGGTACGTGCCGCCTGTCTAGGATTCGTTTCCTGAACACGCCCCTCTGGGTAGAGCTATAAGCGTATATAGGCCTATGGGCGAGAGAGGATGTCGAAAAATGACTAAGTTCATTAAAACGCATTATGTGCATGCGCGCGCTGGGACGCTGTTTCTATGGAGCATGTAGTTGTGACCTAGATAGGATGGCGCTTTTAGTGCACTGATCTGGTACTCTGTAATCCTTAGTAATTGTCTGGTCCTGGTGAATCTGGTATTGATCAAGAGCAGAATTCGACGGGTTTTCCAAATCTGTAAACCATTTCAAAATTGGTCGAGAAATGGCTGAGTTATTCAGGAAAAACTCTTCTTGATTACCTTCAAAATATTGGCGTGACGTCATAACCACGTGGATGTAAAGCTTCTTGAATGTTCTAGAACGTTCGACGACGCTATTATTAGCTGTGTGCTGATTGGCTGTTACTCGAACGATGATTGGATGAAGCCTGCGCCTGTGACATCACGGAGAGTATAAAAGGAGAAGCGATCCAGTGATCGAGAGCATCCTTGACCAGGGGCCCAACAGGTTGGACCTGTACTAGCTACGATTGGCAGATATTACACATATGACTTCAGCTTCCGTCGCATTGCCGTAGCTAACAGTAGCCAACCCACCACAGTAAAAGCAATTTTGTAGACTCCCTACTTGCGGGAGTAATTTGGAACTTTTGATAATAGTTCACGAATACAACAGCTACATTCGGAACACAAATTTGTGGTGAGGCCTTTACGGCCTGAATATGTGAATGTTCTTTGATGGATGGCTCGCTGGATCTGCCGGCCATGCCTAAAAGTGGTATTTCAAACGATGACGCACCAATCGTGTAGGTTCTTTCGACTTTCAACCGCAGCAAGTAAACTCTGCCCGGTGGGTCTTCAGAGCTGGTTGACGTACCCAGCACCGTGAAGATTTGTTTTGTATCTTCATTTGCCTCTGACAACCCCCGCTTGTTATGGGTTGTTTTCACCTTCCATCTGTGCGATCAGTGTACGGGAACTTTCTTCACCACATAGTACTATTGTATCTTTTACTGACTGCTCGTTAGACATTCTATTAGGTCTACAGCACTAAGCGATGTACTCCTCCCGCCATGAGTGTTCGTGCAGAAGTCTTCTTTGCGGACAACAGCTCGCGGGAACCAACCTGCAGGAACCAGCCTGCGGGAACTTTCCAGCTTCCGGAGAGCGCATCATCTGACGTGTCAATTTCAGTAACACGGTAGCCTAACTTGGGAATGACTACCAAGTATTCAAGTAACTATACTTCACAGTTTAATTATTTCTCTATATAGGTTTTCTTAATTATATTGTATCCGTAAACACGGTCCCGATGACCAAAAGGAACCGTAACAGTCTTAGGACCGATAGTTATAATTTCTGTATTTGTTAATAGTTATTATCATTTTCTTCAATATGTTTCTAACCACACTATAGTTGGTTTGTTCTGGCTAGATTATGTATGTATATGGCCAGTGGCCATCCGTTAACTTGTTTTGCTTAGTTATAGAAAATATAGGACTGCAGTACACGTAGGAAACACTATACAGCAACATTTATATATGCAGCATTTTCTCCCGCCACCAACAATTTTTCAGAGGTCGCTGTCTGTGCTATAACTCTGTTCTTCGTTACATACTGTGTAATATACTCTCCTCTTCTGGCAGTGCGATAATCTATCCCCGCACTCCGGTAAGACTCATAACTCTAAGATTTTGTCTCTCTTCATATTCCTCTTAGCCTTGTGGCTTCTTAATTGTTTGGACGTTCCTATCCGCACCATGGGCTGATCCGACTCTGGGAAACTATTGGGGTTTCCAAGTGGTGATGGCCAGGGTGTGGTGTCACATTTACCTCCCCACGTATCTTCAGATACTTAGTAGTTAGCACTTTAAGCCAATGTAGGAAAGCACTGCGAAAACACATGTATTAATTATTATGTTATTTACTGACAGTCCTCCCGCACCGCAGTGCAAAACTGGCAACGTGTATATAAACCTAACGAAAGGTAAAATGGTTAGTTCCATAGGACCCGGGGACGGGCGAGATACGTATTCTGACCGAATTCTGTTAAAATGTCTGGGCATGATATTTAGATCTGCCACGCCCTTACGGGAAGGACATTTACGGTGTGCATTCGTCTCTCTTAACCCCACCATAACGCCAGGAGATATGGCCTAATAATGCTTTCGTGAAATGTAAACCATGTCTTGTAATGTTTCATGTGGTTGCGAATCGGAATGTCCGGATTCTCACCCAGTTCAGAGATCCCACTAAGTAACATGTATGAGTGCTGTCTACAGTATTGATGTCCTCGGGCATCTGTTCTCCATGACAGCCGTGTCTAATGGCTAGGTAGGCATCAGCCAGTTGCGGCCTAAACTAATTCTTGTTCTGAAGACAAGTAAAAGGAATTAAGCAAAGCAGAAGGCCCACAGAAATAAAGCGGCAACTACTAACTCAGCATATTAGGAATCACATAAGACGGTGACGACGGAAACCATCGGGAATCTTCCGTCCCGTCTTCACGTCAAACAGTACGCACCCCTATAGTCATAATCTCACTAGGTATGGTCTTTTCTTTCTACAGCTTTTTTGTTTGAAATATTAGAGTGGGCCCATTTTTGCCTACTATTCTTTTCCCATTTTAAGCCATGGCGACACCTTCAAGAGACGGAGGCCCGCACGAGGCACTTGCATCTCGCAAGGATTCAGCGACTATGGTCCACGCCAGGATAATACTCATTACCCAAACTAGCACTAGGAGTAGTGCCCGCGTGAGGCACATCACTTTTTCGTCTGAGATAACCTTCTTGCTTTCAGCTTAGAGGTATAATAACTTATATTAAGTTAAATAGCTATGTCTCGTGTACGGGAGCCTCCCTCGCGGGGATACCTATGCGGACCTACGAGTCTGTGTGGTACCTCCAAGAGCCCCATGTTTAAAAGTTCATCTACCTTCCTCTATGGCTTGTATTTTCGCATGCTCTTACTGTAGTTTTATCTAGCATATTTTTAATTAGTTAGGTAAACGCATTGTATAGACTTATATATTTAGGTCACCAAATCAAATCTTGTAAGTCCATAGATCACGAAATTGCTATGGACAGGCATACTGGTGACACAAATTCTTGGCATGAGACCGTTGTGTTTAATGTTCGCGACAATGGTCGCATGGGCCCACTGGAATGATTGAGTTCCACCAGCCTTAGGAGCCGGCTTTTGTTTCTTGGAGGGTAATCTTGTTCATGGTCCATCACCCCGAGACCGGATGCTATCCAGCGTCATCACTCGTCATGCACTTGCAGCGCGGCGAGTCGACATGAGACATCGGAACGGCCCGACACTACCTGGTGAGCTACACTAGCCTCCCCCTCTTCTCCTCTTTCCTGTCCTCCCCCCCCCCCCACCACCCCCCCCCCCCACCTCCACACTCTACTCCCCTCCCCATCCCCATAATCTTCCCTTCTTCCCGTCCCTCTCTCTTCATGTCCCTTCTCCCTCCTCTGCCTCTCTCTCCCTCCCTAACCCCTCCCCCTCTCTCTCTCTCTCTCTCTCCCCTCCCTCCCTCACTCTCTCTCTCTCACCCCCCTCTCTCTCTCTCTCTCTCTCTCTCTCTCTCTCTCCCAGTCTCTTTCTCTCTCTCTCTCTCTCTCTCTCTCTCCCTCTCTCTCTCTCTCTCTCTCTCTCTCCCCCCATCTCTCTCTCTCTCCTCTCTCTCTCTCTCTCTCTCTCTCTCTCCCAGTCTCTTCTCTCTCTCTCTCTCTCTCTCTCTCTCCCTCTCTCTCTCTCTCTCTCTCTCTCTCTCTCTCTCTCTCTGTTTCTCTCTCTCTCTCTCTTTCTCTCTCTCTCTCTCTCTCTCTCTCTCTCTCTCCCAGTCGCTCTCTCTCTCTCTCTCCCTCCCTCTCTCCCTCCCTCCCTCCCTCCCTCTCTCTCTCTCTCTCTCTCTCTCTCTCTCTCATCTTGACAGGATAGGAATAGGCCAATTATATTTTCTAAAATAATAAATCAAACTACACAATTTATGTTATCATTCGTGTATGTCAACATTCGCTTAGCGAGACAATGATATTGAATCAATGTTTTGCTTTTAATTATTGACTTTGCATAGCAAGTTTCCGTATATGGTAAATATCTGTAGCCTGCATTCGATTGATTTTTCATAGAATAAATGTCATATGTGCTCCTGTTAGCCGTTACGAATAGCGTCTATAGTCACTTGTCCATAGCCGTCATAGAATATGAATAGCCACGTGTAAATAAACCACGAACAACGTTTATTAACGATGCAAAATCAGTTCAACGCCCACCGGGCAACTTACCCACGCAATGTGGCACATTTTATTATTCGCACCCACCCCTGTGAAGATACATGACAAAATTAACCTTTCCAGTTTTAGCTATGCCCGGCCCATCACTATCTAAGCCCCACCCACACATCGCTCTTATTGGGATCGATCGATCCCTGAACTCCTTGACTATCAATTTCCAGAAAATTATACAGGTAAGAATGATTATTAAATAGTAAAGACATACAATTTGCACAACGTGTCGGACTATTAAGCGTTAAAGACGGACTATATCGAGTCATTAATGCCATAATTAATTATGGCGTCATCCTACATGTCGCTTAGTTGATTATGACATCATATGACGGATGGATAAACTGTTAGTTGATGGGCTTTACCAACATGTGTATGACTTAAGGCCTGATTCCATTACAGCGGAGTACCGTCACGGAAACCGCGACGATAAACCGCGTGAGATTGGATTAATGAAGTTCTATAGAACTGATTCCACTAGGGCGGCGCTGTGAAAACCACTCAATATTCACGCTGCGGCTCCGCCAGGCATTAAATTTGGAATGCCAAAATAGCGATCTGAGCGGGATTCCGACGCGGTTTTGTATATCATCAACCATGAAATATCATAATTAGCGATGACATCATCGCTTTGATATAGATGTCAGAAAAAGCCCGACTACATGTACATTCATTTAGTAAAATAGCAGACAACGTAGAATTTCAGTTAAACTCTGAATAAAAATTTACTCTTACGTTAAGCATATTGCTAATCTCTCCTCTGATGTGATTGGTTTCCTGAATCGTGTAGTCTCCTTCGTCAAATCGGATTTTAGCAGTGCAAGTAACTCATTGAATTGGTTTGGTAGCATCCGAAAATATTGGAAAAACTTATCTTCGTATCCAAATAATTCCCTAACTAGGTGATGATATTCTCCGAATATTTCACGTGATTTGATTATATCATAAACCCAATCCTTATGTTTTCGCTTTCATTGTTTTTTGCTGTACAGATACATTACTAATATGTCGGTAAACTCAGAATCTTAGTCCTCAGCCATGTTGATATGAAGGCTCTTGAATTTTCAAATGAATGACATGCAAAAAGCGATTCGGTACAGTTGTACGATTTCTCGCTCTAATGGAAACAATATATCGCGTTCAGACCGCTGCGGATTTCCGCTGCGGTAAATCGCGGCGGTGTTGCCGCCAAGGTAATCCGCTGTAGTGGAGTCAGGCCTTTAAGCTAGGATTCCATATGCGCGGATGCGGCAAAAGGCGAAAATCATTAACTTCAATATGTGTGATTCCATATGCGCGGAAGCGGACGCGGAACGACATGCGGATGCGGACGCGATTTTCTCAATCGCTACACCCGCGGGTGAGGGGTCCATAAAATAACGTCAAAGGTAGATGGTTTTCCTGTACTTTAAGCACGCGCATTATCGCTGGCATGTTTCCCTGTCGGCATCTCCAGCGAAATGAAAGAATAAACGCATATATTATGCCGCTTATATGGACGCAAACAACGCGGGTATTCCGCACACCAAAAAGCCTACGCCTACCGCATCCGCATCCACATCCGCGCTTATGGAATCCTAGCTTACGTCTTGCCCTCACCCCAAGAGAGGATGGGGAGAGGCCGGGGTGGGGTGGGGTGTAATCCAGTGGTTTGCTTACTGGCGTTCTTAAGCTGTAGTCCTGGTTCGTATGTCTATGATCGACTGCAGAAATGATAGTGAAGTATAAATAAAAACCAGCTTAGATATCTCTTGAATGGGACTGAGAAATTAAGGACTCGATTTTTGTCAAACAAAGCAATAACGTCACGCGCACGTATCTGTCGTGAATAGTTACGTCGCCAAATCTCTAATTATACATCGTGTTGTTGAATGAAGATGTCCAACTATCTGACGAGAAGTCGCAAAACACGTGACGCGGAAAAATTTACTATACAATAAGAATGCATCTCGAAGATAAAATTAACAATGGATTGATCCGAGCTGTCACAAATATATATGACGTCATAATCCATTAGCCAACGCCACATGTCGGCTAGCTTCAGAATCAAAATGCATCTTGAATGACGTATGGATGTTATGACCATTGAAAAGTACGTCAAGTGTACGAATTGTATGTCTTTGGTGGCTTTACTATTTATTAAACATTCTGTTGAACAGTACGAAACTTATTTGACAGGGTGTTGCTGCATAGGCAGCAACAGCACCCAGTCAAATCAGTTTCAAAATATTCAACAGCTTGCATGCATAATTACCTTGAAAATGAGATATATCTTTAATTGGATCCCTCTATTGTACCCTTCCACGCGTGATCAACTCAATTTTCTTCTGTAAGGTCCGTAAACGAGGCAGCATTGATTCGCCTTTCATCCGGGTAACGTGATAAAGCTGAACATTGACATTGATGAAAATTTGAAGAATTATCTCACCACGGTGAAACAATTTCATGGTAATTATACAACTAACATGGTGAATACTCCGAAACTAATTTGCCTGGGTGCGGTTGTTGCCTATGGTCAAATTAGTTTCAAGATATTTAACAGAATGTTTATTAAATAGTAAAGATATCCAATTCGTGCACTTGACTGACTATTCAATGTTCATGGGAAATGTAGTTACGTCATTCATTAGGCATTTCGATTGTGACGTCAGTATACCTATGACATAATTGATTATGACGTCATAAATGTAACCGATAGATCGGATTCATTCATTTAATTGTGACTGCAACACATGTATTAGGATTATTCATCTGCACGGCATGGTTACTGCGTTACGAGTACATATGCCTCATAACAACGGACCTTTCCGGTTTTCACTATGCCCCGCCCATCTCTAGCTAAGCTCCATCCACAACTCGCTGTTGGGATCGATCGATCTCGGAACACCCTGACTATCAATTTCCAAAAAACCACACAGGTAAGCTGTTGAATATTTTGAAACTAATCTGACTGGTTGATGTTGCTGCCGCATGTTTATTAAATAGCAAAGAATTACAACGACATACAATTCATACTACGTGTCGGACTATTTGAGATTTGATAACGGTCTATATGGAACCCTTTGCGACGTTACAATTGTGACATCATCATACACGCGCTGAACTGAGTATGACGTCATACAAGGTCAGATGGTGGATGGACACTCTGGAAAGGTGAATTATGTTGTTGTGTCAGAGAAAATACAATATCTGTTGGTGGGAAAGCGTGTGAGGATTTTAAGAGCCATCGTGTTGAAAGCTTTCTTTGTCAAAGTATACAACAGAGTGTTGCTGCGATAGGCCTACCATTTCCGTCATAAATAATATCAATGTGTCAGTCTGGAAATGAGGAACTGAATCTGAAAATAAAAATAATACAATGGTTGATGATGTTTTTGGTACAACAGATTTAAACCTGTTATTTATAGCTTAGATGTGTTACGTATGGCATTAGATCTATAAGTATGAATATGTTGGACTAAAGACATATTCAGAATGTAAAGTGTTTGAAGGAGCTGTTCTTTTCTTTCCAATTCTTTTTTAATCTGTTTACATCGTTTTTCTCCCCTACATATCTCTCTCACGCACGCACGCACGCACGCACGCACGCACGCACGCACGCACGCACGCACGCACGCACGCACGCACGCACGCACGCACGCACGCACGCTTTCTACATACACAATGCATCGCTGAACAGTTTGTTTGGCAGATACATTGGCTAAACTTTATCTGCATGCCAGATCCTTCTCCATTATCACATAATGGCAAACATTATGAATCAAGAGTTCCATCCTCGATTTATTGGTGATGGCAGAATAGGTTTCCTTTCTGTTGGATTTTGCTAAATGTACACATGACAGTTGGTGATTTTTTAACCATATGATATGTATGTGTTAGTTCTCCGCTGATACATTCCTCTTAGGAAGTAGATTAGGTCATACATAACATCGTCCAATGACTGTCGTGATTTTCAACTCATTACTGGAATGACCCTTTCCAGTTTTAGCCATGACCCGCCCATCTCTAGCTAAGATCCACCCACACCTCACTCGTGTTGGGATCGATCGATCTCTGAACTCCCTTACCATCAATTTCCAGAATGCCAACAGCGCCCAGTCAAATTAGTTTCAAAATAGTCAACAGAATATTTATTAAATGGTAAAGACATACAATTCGTACACCGTGTGGGACTAAAGACGGGCCAAATAGAATCATTTACGACGTAATGATTATGACGTCATCCCACACGTCACTTAGTGAATTATGACGTCATATGATGTCAGATGATAGGTTGATACTCTGGAATGGGGAATTGTGGTTTTTGTAGAAGCTCACATAAGAAGAAGTAAGAAACTAATGATAACGGTAATATTGGCCGTGATACAGAAACATATTGTGTCCCGTCGGAATGTGTCGCTGGAGTGACAGACTTATGTCATTCGTGTCTCGCCAGATATTCTTCGACACGGGATCGAGAAGTGTATCTTGGGCAATGAGTGTTCATTGCCCTATTCATACCAGAGTATAGTATTACCCTCGCCCCGTAATGGTAAGAGGGTATGTCTGTACATCTATGTGTCGATATGCCTGTGTACCTGTATATCAGTCAGCCACCAGCCAGCCAGCCAGTAAACCAGCCAGCCAGTCAAGTAGTCAGTCAGATTTGTCCGGTTTGGCTCAAATTTTAACGCACGTGATTTGAAGAAATCCAAAAAATCAGAAAAGGTCCGGAAAATTCGAAAACATTTTACAATGTGATAAAAATGCGAGGGCGAGGGGCTTCAATTTCTGATTGCTCTTGCTTAATCTGAATCTCGGCATGGTACAATCATCAAAGCACGACAAATGATGCTATTCCATCAATTCAATTAAAATAAAATATATTATTCGCATATTTTCGAATTCCTAAGTAGTAAATTTTGCCATTGAAAGCCTCTTAAAGTTAAGCTCCGCCTAATTTTTTTGCGCGTTGCAGTCGATAGTTTGAAGTCTGAATCCTCAGATTTCCTTTTTATACAGGTAACCAGTTGAATATTTTGAAACTAATTTAACTGGAAGTTGTTGCTACATGTAGCAGTAGCAGTTGTCAGTCAAAATAATTTGAAAGTATTCAAAAGAATGTTCATCAAATTGTAAATCCCTCAATGACATGCAATTCGTAGTCTTGGCGGACTATTCCAGCTTCAGGTGAATTGTACGTCATTTTGATTGTCAAGTCGGCCAATATGTGATGTAACTGATTATGACGTCAGCTACTGCGGCTATTGGAGGGATTAGATCTGTCGCTTAAGTATCTCATGTAATAATGAAAATACGTCACTTGTTAGCTGACGTCACAATCAAATGATGTACGTCTGAAAGGATCCGTCTGGGACAGCTCCCAGACAAATTAGTTTCAAAATATTCAATAGCTTACCTGAATAAGTACTTTGAATTTGAGATTGTTGGAATTCAGGATTCGGTGTTAAAATTGATTCATACTCGTGAACAAAGGGGACTGATATTACCCAGAACAGGGCGGGGCTTAGCTCGAACATGGTGGGGCTTAGATAGAACACGGCGGGGCTTAGATACAACATGGCGGGGCTTAGATAGAACATGGTGGGGCTTAGATAGAACATGGTAGGACTTATATAGAACACGGCGGGGCTTAGATACAACATGGTGGGGCTTAGATAGAACATGGTGGGGCTTAGATAGAACATGGTAGGACTTATATAGAACACGGCGGGGCTTGGATACAACATGGTGGGGCTTAGATAGAACATGGTGGGGCTTAGATAGAACATGGTGGGGCTTAGATAGAACATGGTAGGACTTATATAGAACACGGCGGGGCTTAGATACAACATGGTGGGGCTTAGATAGAACATGGCGGGGCTTAGATACAACATGGCGGGGTTTAAGATCGAACAGGGCGGGGCTTAGATACAACAGGGCGAGGCTTAGATACAACAGGGCGTGGCTTAGCTAGAACACTGCGTGGCTTAGCTAGAACAGGGCGGGACTTAGCTAGAACAGAGCAGAGCTTAGTCAGAACAGGGCGGGACTTAGCTAGAACAGGGCTGGGCTTAGCTAGAATATGGCGGTGCATACCTAGAAATGGATCCCTCAATGGATGAATCCGACCTGTCAGTCAAGTATATAATCAATTATGTCCCGTGTATGCTGACGTCACAATCATAATTGATAGAGAATCTAGGAATAATTCGTCAGTTGTACGTCTTTATGATTTAATAAACATTCTATTGAATATTTTGAAACTAATTTGCCTCGGCGCGGTAGCTGCCTATGGCAGCAACAGTCCCCAGATAAGCTAGTTTCAAAATATTCAACAAGTTAGCTGTACAGTCATCATGAAATTGGTATTCTGGAAATTCAGGATTCGAAGTATATAAATCGATCTCAACATGCGCAAAGCATGACTTAGCTAGAACATAGAGGGCATAACTAGATAATTCAAAGTTAGGAGTTTTGTTCAACAAATAGTAACGGCGCCTTAAATGCATGGACCCAGGCCCTTACATGGTGTCGTTCCCGAAGGATCTTGCTAATGATCTCAGGGGATCAATTATTATCAGGGGAGATAACCCGAATACTGATACCGATACTCTGAGTCCGTATAAATTCTTATTTCCATTTACATTATACTGTTATTAGGGGAGATGATATAACAAAATACTGAGGCAACGCACAGCATTAGACAGTTTTATCTCCCTTTAATCGCCAAGGAGCAATAGTTCTACATTATTATATCGGCGAATGCTACTAACCATTTGTCCACTTGGCGCAATCACAGTCTAGCTCATTAGATGCGACCGTCTGTTCGTTCGCTCTTTTACACTTTTGACAATGTCAACTATGTTACATAAATGCTTGTTTTATTGTGTTTCAGGACAGCATGTCAACGTTCTTAAGAAGTGAAAAGGTCTTGCGTTTTCTACCTTTATATCAGTAAAAGCGTCGCGCGAAGTAATAATTACGCATATGACGTCCTACCCACACAGCTTGGCTTTAATTTAAACACCCTCGCACAAAATAAGTGTTCCGATACAGCTTCAAGATAATGAGGCGCAACGTTTGATTAAGCATCAGTTCTTCTATAAAGTGTACTATAATGAGCCATGCCATCATTCTATTACTCTATAAAGATATATATATATATATATATATATATATATATATATCCTACTTTCCATGATAAAGCAGCTAGCTGACTGGGCCAGTAATGAGCCAATACCGGGAGAATGCAGCCCCGTATTGGTCCAGTACCGGCCCAGTAATCTGCGTTATCAGTATTGTCTTCCGTACCTATCTCAATGGAGGAATCCAGTTTAGCTATGTCCCGCCCATCTCTAGCTAAACTCCACCCACGCTTTGTCAGTGTTGGGATCGATCGATCTCTACACTCTCTGAATCTCAAATTCAAGGAAACTATACAGGTAAGCTGTTGAATATTTTTAAACTAATTGGACTGGGTGCTGTTGCTTCCTGTCAATTAAGCGTTCGTGACGAATTTTTCTGCATCACTCATGGCGTCATTGATTATTACGTCTTCTACACGTCGCGTAGTTGATTATGACGTCATGTCTTCTTCTTTTCGTTCGCCGATCATACCGCCAGTCCTGTAAGTGACTATCGACATGATCATATGCGCTAAGTGCGTGGATCCATGGTTTATTAGAGTGCGCCATGCGGCCTGGAACCTCCGTCTTCAGCACTCGAGGTTTCTGTCAGGGTTACCTCACCCTTACCTCCTTTAGTCGCCTCTTACGACACGCAGAGGATACGGAAGGTGTATTCTAAGCCCCACTTACAGGGCAAATGACGTCATGTGATTTATGGATAAACTGGAAAGGTCCATTGTGATATGGTGGCTGGTAGTGGTGGTGGTTGTGGTGTTAGTACATGGATGGGCCTAGGCCTTACATTGTGTCGTTCCCAAAGGATCTAATTAATGATCTCAAGGGAACATTTTTAAGCAGGGGAGATAACCCGAATACTGGTAGCGACACTCTGAATCCAGAAAACATTTTAGCTCCCTTTAATTATCAGTGAGCGTTGCGCGCTACGCGATAACCTGACGAATGATCCAGTTTCAGTTTCACGTTTCACGTTTATTACACTCAGGCTACCGAGGCAGCATATTTTCGCTCGGGTCAGGACTCGAGATTATTATTTAAATATTATTCTGCCAACAACTGAAGTGAATTTCATTTTATCTGCATTTTATTTTACTTGTATCAACGGTGGATTAGTCAAACAAGTGTTCACTCTGTGATAAACCATCAAACTTGGTAAACTTTCAAAGGGATGTATGACGGAAAATTTGAGATGGGGAAGCATCGCGAAATAGACACCCTAGATACCATTTTTCAAGGCTGACAGCCAACATGTCGTCCAAATATATAACTATCGATACGTCAGCTTGCATGACAGCTATAATTACGAGTTAGGTGCCGAAATATATTGTTTTTCAGGACCCTGATGTCAGCATTTAGCACGTGCAACAGAAATAAGAGCTTCTTCATGGATATGTTAACGATAGTTATCAAAACAAATAACGAAATCGTATCAAATGGCAATATCTATTCATGTTTTATTGTACTAGATTATTACCACATTATTGAAACTGAAATAAACTCAGATAAGTGCCAATAATATCATCAGCCATCAGCACATTCTCCAGAGATCTATGTTAACTATGGTTAATCCATACGTGTGGCAAATGTTCACTAGAAACTCTTCATCGGATCTATTTTAGGCAGATTGATGATGATGATAATGACGACGACAATGATGATAGTGCTATGATAGCGACGATCACGAGCACCACTACAACCACGACCACGACCATCACCACTACTGCAACAACCAACAGGAAGGAGAACAACTATCACCACGCTCAGCAAAATTATCACTCATCAGTAGGCCTAGTCCACCACCACCATAACCATCACCACAACCACCACCACCACCAGCAGCAACAGCAGCATCAGCAGCAGCAGCACCACCACCACCACCACCACCACCACTCACTATAACCACCAGCGTCGCCACTACCACTATACTTCCTACAACGGCACACACCAGTACGGCCACCACCATCACCAACACCAACAAAAGAATCTCAAAAGCGGCCGCCATCACGGCCACCACCGCAACAACCACTACCACAGCCATGAACATGATGACCACAACGACTACCACTACAATGATCATAACTTCAACCATCTTTAGTATAACAATCGCCACCATCAGTGGTGCTACGACCACGTACAGGTCACGTACAATGACAACAGTAATCACGATGACCCATGATGACCACATCAAGCAGCATCAGCGACTCTTTAACCCTTCAATCCTCAAAGATGTCAAAGAAAATTTCAATTAGATGTCGATTTGTTGTCCAGAGGATTATCTTTTAGGGTTTATCGCTGTAATGACTGGCTCAATTATCGAGCCAGTCATTACACTGAAATATTGTTCAGGAATATTGTTCTGTTGGTCTGCAAAGGAACATTTATCATGACCACTGAAGAAACCGCCTTAGCCGGCTTGAACGTTAAAGGGTTAATTTTCATCAGCTAAATATTGTTTTCTCTCTCCTGGCTACTGACCTATCTTAGGAACGTACCTGTCTTGAACAAACACATTAGTTCACCATTGCGTGATTCTTTGAAAACCCTCATTGATTTACAAGTTTTGATTTAATCCATTGAACCTGAGAGACCAAACACCGAATACCCTTTACGATTTAACAATTATTCTGTTGAATATTTTGAAACAAATTTGACTGGACGTTGTTGCTGTTGGCATGTTACTTTGACAGTGGTTTCAAAATATCCACCAGCTTACCTATAGAGTTATTTTGAAATTGAGATACTAGGAATTCGGTGTTCAAAGGAGTAACTACATTACATTAGATGATCATTTCACCCTTTCACGACTAAGTCAGCCAAAACCGGCCTCTGCTGTGGTCTTAGTGAATGTCCATTTGCAGGTCAAGAGAAGACTACTTTAAAAAATTTACAACAGGAATGACTGGCTCGTCATTCCAGCGGTAAATTTTCAAAAATACTTTTCTCTTTGGCTGCAAATGGGCATTCAACAAGGCG